>QEPC01000155.1:1900084-1938385 GCA_003113815.1 Sphenodon punctatus | reverse complement strand
GGCCCTTTCCCCCCCCCCCCACCCCCCCCCCCCCAATCACTGCGATTGCAAGAATCGACGTGATGGCATCTAAGTGGCCAAGGCAGGGCCCCGCAACATGCATTTTTCATAAGTGTTCCTTTGACACATTAGCCTAGGTGGCAACCCTGAAAATTTGGAGAGAGCTCCCCCCCATCACTGCGATTGCAACAATGCAATTTCCTCCCCAAAGTATGGAGAATTGGGGGGTGGGGTGGGCGTATCTAGGCGAGGATTGCAAGAATCGACGTGATGGCATCTAAGTGGCCAAGGCAGGGCCCCGCAACATGCATTTTTCATAAGTGTTCCTTTGACACATTAGCCTAGGTGGCAACCCTGAAAATTTGGAGAGAGCTCCCCCCCATCACTGCGATTGCAACAATGCAATTTCCTCCCCAAAGTATGGAGAATTGGGGGGTGGGGTGGGCGTATCTAGGCGAGGAGGAATGGGAGGCAGAGCCGTGTGGCTTCTTCGCTTAGCCTTGCGGAAGCAGACGAGGCCCCTCGGTGAGACCAGCAGACTATTCTTGGGGCTGAGCCCGGCTTGGCAAGCAGCATAGGCAGCTAATGGCTCCTCCGATGACAACCTGCTTTTTTCTTTTGCTTGTCACAGCCACGATGCTAATGGTATGATAATGACAGGTTCATTTTGGACCTGTTTTTATTTCATCCCCCTTTTATTCCATCCCCCTAAAAGAGAACAATATTTTATTTTATTTTCATTTTTTGTTAAACCAAAAACAGCAGTCACCCCTGGAGGCAGCTTGCCCAGCGAGGTGGTTGCCACAGAACTTAGGATTTTTGCACTCGGTGCTCCTGATCCTCAGAGGCAGAGTTTGGGAACCTTTTCCCTTCCAACGGCGGGGGGGAAGTGCTTAAAAGGTGCACTTAGGAGGAAGAGGTTCCAAAGACCTTGGATCTGCCCTTGTGTTCATGTCCTCATCTCTCCTCTCTTACCCTGGGCTCCTTTTTTCCCCCTTCTTCAATGCTTTTAAGTAGGAACTGGAAAGAGGCAAAATAAAAGCTATCCATGGGCTATGTTTGTCCCCACGGACCTCAGGTTCCCCAGCCCTGCTCTCAAAGGCCTTCTGTCAGCACAGGCCTCACTGGAGTGAAAGGGGCCTGCACGGCCGTCGCTTGTAAATTTGAAGCTATGAACTCGCTGATCTGGAATATAAAAGGTGCAGGTTGAAATGAGGCCCATAAGTGTAGGTTTTATAAAGTGCGAGTCTTGCTTAAAGTCTGAGTTGAGCAAATGCCTTTCAAATTACATCAGCAAAAAAGTTTATTTTTAAAGAATATAACATAAGTGATGTTGTGAACCAAGCACTCCATTAAATAAACGAGGTATTATGGTGTTCGTTTGTTTGGGATCAGGAAAATACTTGCCTGCAAAACTGCTACTTGGACACATTTTCATATTTCATGCAGACATTCTTGCTTGCATATTTACGGTATCTGTTGGTACCATGTTTTCTCCCATGTGTTGCTGGTAGCTAGCACCGTGAGGGGCTCTATGGCTGCTTGCCCACAATGAGAAAGGGACAGGGAATATGAGTTCAACTCTTATTAGTCCAGTCAGGTGAAACCCCCAATCGCATGATCAGGGGTTTCACATGACGGGACTTAATGCAAGTTAAGCTCAGGTTAATCCCTGCCTCTTTTTAACGTGGGCAAGCAGCCTATTATTATTTTTTATTTTTTTATTATTATTATAAGCATTTATATAGCGCCAGCAATGTACCTGGCGCTTTACAAAGAATAAGATAGACATGGTCCCTGCTCGAGGGCTTACAATCTGGAGACAGGGAAGGGGGAACAGGGAGAGACAAGGGATGCAACAGTCATGAGGATGTGAAAGCTCAGGTACACGTTCTTGGCTTGCAGTAAATTGGGAGTTTGCAGATAACAGGTGGGGGATAATCCTGGGTGGGGATGATTAGCAGGAGTTGGAAAGGGTGGAGCAGAAGAGGTGAGTTTTGAGGAGGGACTTGAAGGTGTGGAGGGCAGGGAGGGGGGCCAGGCGGACGAGGGCAGGGAGGAAGTTCCAGGCGTGCAGGGCAGCGAGGGAGAAGGGACGACGGTGGTTGGGGGAGCAGGGGAGGCGTGGGAGGCTGAGGGAGGGGATGGAGGAGGAGAGGCGTGCTCGAACAGGGGTTCGGAGGGAGATCAGGGCAGAGAGGTTGTGAAGGACTTTGTAGGTGAAGATGAGGAGCTTGTGCATAATGCACTCAGGAAGAGGGAGCCCGTGGAGAGCGGAGAGACTGCACGTGGTCAAAGCGACGGGCTAGTTGGATGACTTTCCCAAGAGCAATTCTCTGATAAGTGGCTGTGTGAATTTTAAACTTAATTGGATTTACGTAAATTGGGGATTGGGAGTCTCGGGCCCAGAGGCCAAATGCAGCTAGTTTTTATTTGGTCCCTTTCCAGTTCCTGTGCCAAAACACTGAAAGTCTGAGCTCAGGGTAAGGGAGAAGAGAGAAAGATATGCACACAAGGATAGGGGATGGACAGCTCCGTGGCATAGTGTCAGATTCTGGATCCTCTCCTACCTGAGCTCACCCCATAAGCACTTCCAATTTTTAGGCAGCTGTTGGAGCTTGTACTAATTTTTGAAGTGGCCTCGGAGAAAAGGACGGTTACCCACCCCTTATGCAAATGATACACCAGGGCACGAAATTTGCAGGTGCCTGGGAACCATTGGCACCCAGAAAACTGAGGCTGGCGACTGGGTCAGGGGTTTAGTGGGGCAAACGGTTTGAACGGTTCAGTCCGGCGACTGAATGGTTGGGGTTTTTTTTGGCTCCTGGAGTTGGATCTGAAATTTCATGCCCTGTTGTGATGCACCATTAAAAAGGATGGGGAAGGGGAGGGGACCAAACCCTGATTTGTTTAAATCTGGTGTCTTGATTTCTGTCGTGAGCTCACTGAACGTGGGGGTTTAAATGTGCATTTAAAATACCACTTGTTAAAATAGAAAACATGGCAGAAATTTGAGGTGGTATTTTTCAAACAAAATGCCTCTCTTACAGGACACTCTTCCATCATTGGAGTGAATGAGAGTTTGGGGCACCATCGTCCACCCATTGGAGCCAGTGGCAAAACTCCCATTGACTTTGGTGGTGGAGGATAGTCGGCCGAAATTGTTCTTGAATACATACATTTTAACTTTAAAATACCATGCTAAACCGTTTTTAGATTTATGCTTAAGAAACTGGCATTCTGAATTGTGGTGGCTTGTCCCCACGCATCTCTCTGAATTACATTTTTAATGCCACAATTTTAATAGATTAATTTTCAAAAATATTTCATGTAAAAACAGAAAGGCTCTCTAGAGACTCCAGGCTCTGCCTTGATGTCCAGGTGGCGGTTGTGGCGAGGAGTACATTTTGCCAGTTACATCTGGTGCGGTGGCTTTGGCCGTACATCTCCGACTCCAACCTCTCCGCTATTATCCGTGCTTTCATCACCTCAAGACCGGACTGTTGGAACGCTCTCTACGGGGAGCTACCCATGGTGACAGTTTGGAGACCGCAGCTGGTGCGGAATGCGGTGGCCTGTCTCTTTATGGGGACGGCCCACCGGGAGCACATTACAGCGGTGCTCCGTTTTCTGCACCAGCTGCCTGTAGTCTTCCAGGCCCAATTCAAGGTGTTGGTGCTGACCTAGAAAGCCCTATACTGCCTAGGCCCTACCTACCTGCAGGACCGCCTCACACCCCGACCCCTGCGGTCGGCCAGGAGTCCCTTCTTGATGAAATCCCCCGGCTATTCCGAGGGGCGACTATGGAGAGGGCGTTCTGGGTGGCCGTGCCAAGGCGGTGGAACTCCCTCTCGGCAGAGGCCCGGGTAGCCCCAGACCTCTCTACCTTTTCACGTCAATGCAAGACCTGGCTGTTCTGCCAGGCGTTTGGTGAGGGAGGCGGGGGGAGGGGATTGGGTTAGAGTGTGGTTTTTTGGGGGGGGGAGTGGTTAATGCAAGCTCCAACGTGTCGTGTAACTGGCCTGTATCCATGTGTTCGTGCACTCATCTCTTCTTTACCCAGAACTCAGTTGTTAAGTGCTTGGGATACAGGGGGTAGGAACGGGATCCATAGGCCAGGTCTAGAAATGAGAAAAGATCAAATAAAACTTAACTACAGGACCCCTCCCCATTCTCCCCCCCCCCGGCCCCCAATATGCCTGAGGTCTCTTCCCCATTCCAGACCTAGAAGATATGACCATAATTAGAGCATTCTGTGATGATTTAAACAGCAGCAAGATCATGTTGTTGTTGTCCTGCGCAACACATGATTTCCAGGACTATTGTTTGCCCGATGAAGCTTTTTAAATAGATTTTTCAAATAACAAAACACATTTTTACGAACGGTACTATGTTGTGTTAGTCTGGGACATATTTGTACACATTGCACACACGCACTCAAACTGAAATTGAGCGTTCCTACTGGAGTAAGAGTTGATATTATTTTTATTGTTGCTGTTGTATATTCTTAATAATTTTAAAATATTAATTTTTATTTGTCTATAGCACGCGCGTGCACACACACACCCCGCCATGACATTCGGAGTGCTTGGCATAGAACAATTTAACACAACTTTTAATCCACACAACAACCCTGTGAGGTACTTTAGGCTGAGAGAATATTGTGGCTGGCCCAACATCACCCAGTGAGTTTCTTATATATTCTTTTATATTCTTTTTGGAGACCACTTCCAGTTTTCCCTCCAGATTTCTCCATGTGCATTACCTCTGCATCTTTATTAAATAAACTGGTATTTACTTCTGGATACTGCTCTCCTCTGTAGTTCACAGTCTATTTATGCCAACTTATATTACAGATGAATTGGAGACTTGAGCCCCTGTAAACTAAGAATATTAGTGCATTGGTGAACAGTCCTAAGCAGTCACCATTCGCCCTCAAACACAAGCCTCCTAAACGTGTAGAAGTGCTTCAGCACGATCTCAAACATTGCTATTTCAAGGTATATCATCATTCAGAATTAAGATAACCATGATGATGGGTGTGGAGCTTCATGAGAACATATACACATGCAGATACGTTTTGTACCACAGGGCATTCTCTCCCTCCCAGCCCCTCAATACTGGGTGAAAACAGACATGAGGCTAACCACCCTTAAACCACCCTTGGTGGTTATTTATGCATGTTTCAGGGCTGTATTGGTGCCGTATGCAGCCCTGAAACATGCATAAATGACCACCAAGGCTGGTTAACGTCATGCTCTTCCCTCTATTCTCTCCACAAGGGCCTTTCTGTGTGGGGGTTGCAAAATATTTCCAGGAAAAGGTTTTATTATATTTCTTAGTGCTCTGAGTAGTGATGCCAAGAGCTGGTTCTCCAATTCTGAAGATGGGAAACAGCTTACACTAATAAGAATTGCCTTTTGAATGAAGTACTAATGATTTCAGTATTTAAATATTTATTTTATTTTTAAAATTTGATACCCTGCAGCCATCTTGCTTCGGGCAGCTCAGATACATTTATCAAATGTAGCTGATAATTTATTATCTAATGAAGTTAAATCAGACTGTTTTATCCTTTGCATCAGGGCATGACATTTCAGATCGAACTCTGGGAGCCCCCCCCACCCAATAAAATTCAGTTGCCAGACTTTATCCCAATATTAAACTCTTCTTGTCCCGCTACACCCCTGAACCAGTCTCCAGCCTCGGTTTTCTGGGCACCAGTGGCTCCCAGGCGCCTGCAAATTCCGTGCCATGCTTTGCATTATGACCCATGTATCCCAACGCATTAAAATCAAATTACGTATTTGAGAATTACAAAAACAACTTTGAAAGTATAGGTCAACAAATCTCAGTGGGCAAACATAATATTAAAATATCAAAGAACTCTTGGTTTTAAGACGTAATTAAGGTGGATTCACATTTACTCAAACTTTAACATAACAGGAAATTGCCTCTTTCCTATACACTTTAAAAAACAACTCCTCCCACCCCCCAAAACCTATAAGCTGTAGAAAAGTATCTGAGTTCATACCAGCAGCTTCTGAGCTTTTGGAATTACTACAACTGTACTTGGAGTGTAATGAGATCCGTATGCTTTCTACAAGAATATAATGGGTGAATAGTGCATTTGTTTGGGGCTTTTAGGAGGACAAGGGGGGTGGCATTGATCAAAATTAGAGTAAAAAGACTACTTGTTGGGTTTTGTACTTTTATTTCTTTTGTATGGCTAATTGCTCAATAAATTCATTCATTCATACTTGGATTAAAGAGGTCTCATCAACATCGGTACGGACTTATTACAGAGTACGGGTAATAGTGAGTGGTTTGGCAAAAGTTAAGAGGTGATTAGATGTCGTGTTTTGACTGAGTGCCCTTGGAATGTGCTTAGTGCGAGATTTTATTGTACACGCTTTGGGTCACAGCAGACGTTTTAAGTTATGTGATCCAGAGCGAGTCCGCGTTAATAATGTCCAGTAAGAGTTTTCTAGTTATCATGTTTGCAAAATTCTTTTTTGCTATAATGCGGACAACCTACAGTCGTCTTCCTATTGCCGTCTCTTTGGGTTTGAGGCATAACGATTTTCGAGCTCATTCCTGAAACATATAAATTTATTGTTGTTGGGCTGGGTAGTTAAAGAATGGAATTATTTTTTTTTAAGATTCCTCCCCCCCCCCCCCCCCCCCAAAAAAAATCAATTGGGCTACCACTTTGGGGAAAGAGAGTTGGGTTTCTGTGCTTCTCGCAGGTGACCAACTGAACTGGGCAACTCTTCAGCTCAGTATTTGAGTCAGCGATGCATGTGCTTCATTTATATCTTAGTGAGGTCACCTCTGTCGGTCTTTATTTTCCATTCTGATTCAGGGCGGCCGAGGCGCTCTCTCTTTTAGTGTCTGTGCTTTTGGGGCCAGTCCCATTTAGGGCAATATCAATATCTTTCAGCTTCCGGTATCCAGCATGCCTCTTGCTCCTGTAGCTGTCAGCAACGAACGGATGTTCTGTCCTTGTTGCTCCAGCATTGATCCTCTTGTCTTTCATTCCTTGATGGCTTTTGAATTTGCTTACTTCCTTACTGCAATTGTATAAGTTAACAAGCAATATTGGACTGCTACAATGTATGAGTAAAAAGAAATCTTAAAAGAATAAGGTGCATATGTGAATTTTCACACTCAAAATACTTATCATTTAAGAGGAAGTAGATAAATATTTAAATGCATTCAGTTAATCTTTCTGTTACTACTTGTATTACTTGGTGTGCATTCCAAAAACTTGGTTGGTTTGGGGCCCCTTTAGCGTGCTTCCATTCGTTTGTGCGGCAGTTGTGTTTAAAAGGGCCCAATCAGGATTGACACCTACCCTAAAAAAGGCCCTATACAAACACAACAGGACGATGAGGCTCCACATCAAAGATCTTATTCGTGTAACCATTGCGGTATCCAAGGCTTCTGCTTAGGTGGTGTCCGTGGCTGGTGTGGAGATTACATGTTGCGTTTTGGGGGACTCGGCTTCAAGCGATGAAGTAAATGAATAGAAGATTGGGGGGGGGGGGTATCAATAGTTATTATTTGGGATGGTCAGAGGATACAACTTCATGTGCAGGGTGTACCTCAGTCTCTGGTCTAGAGGACTCCGGCTCGAATTTCCAGTCCGAACAGGGCTCTGCTGAGGGCATCCAGATTCTGGGAGCGAACCGCAGGTGGATGGATTGCTCCATTCTCTGGTTTCTTTTCACTTTCCTCTGGAGGCCACTAGGGCTGGGTAGATCATAAATGTAGATGTCTGATCCAGCGTGGCAGGCCTTAAGCTAGATTCTTGCATGCATCTCGGCTGCAGTAATGTGAGGGTGTGGTCCTTAAATTGGGTGGAACGGCAGGATATTCCCTGCGTGCTCTCCTTCCTATATAACGCATCCTATATCTCTCATTGGACTGAAACGGCTGTGTTCTATCAGTTTCACCGTGTTCCATGGACTCCCCCACTTACAGGAATCCAGAGAAAAGAAAAGGGGCACTGTGTGTGAACTATGGAAACCTGCTGCTTTTGATGGTATTGCAAATGATCTCTGATTCTAAAAACAGCACTTTCTTTTTCTGGACTTTTTTTGAACCGTGCTGTCGTAATTGTGTATGTAGGTATGCAGTGCAAAGCCTTATTAAGCATTTGTGGATGTGCATATAGCCCGCTCGTAAAGTCCCTAGTGTCGTTTTCTGTTGGTTTCATGTGGCTTTCTTCAGTGCAGTGAACGTTAGCTAAGAATGCCTCCCGAAGCATCACATTTTTTATAATTTGTAGTCCTGTTAGATAGGCATTACTAGAACTAATGGCAAACTGTTTCCAAATTCCTCCTGTGATGAGGGCAAAGAATTGATCTGTCCGCAGGCATTTATCTCACTGTCTGGCTATATGGGCTGGCACGCCAAACTCCAGAGCCTAATAAAGCTAGAAATGTGCGACACAAGGAGCATGATAAACACTCTGAGGAAGGGAGTCCTGAAGCACAGAGGTTGACCTAATGCAGAAGCTGACCTAGATCAAACAGCCAGAGAGGCGTCGGTCTACAGAAAGAGATGCCTTGTTTGTGGTCTCCATCTGACCCTAGAGACCCTGAGCTCAGACAGAGCCAGGAAGGGTGTCTTTCTGGGTCCTGGCAGCCCTAAGAAGTCGCATCATGCCAATAAGAAATGTGTTGGAGCCTTGACCAAGGGATCTGATTTGACTTTGCTTGCAGTCAGCCTTCCTAGAGGTTCTCCCAAGAAAAGTTGGATGGTTCTGTCTTCTTTTTGTTGGATCCACTTGACTGAAACACTATTTAGGGTTTCTGATAAAGATGTTTCCAGAGATCCTTGTGCTTGTTACTTTTTACACTTCCCTCCTATTTGTATGTGTGTCTTTGGTCAAGGAGGAATGTGTATAGCTTCTTCCTCAGCCAGTCAGCCTTAGTTGTGCGGATTTTCACGCTAATTGCGGGCACGTCAAAACAGAGTTATGGGGAATATTGAAAAGCTGTAAAGTTCCATTGCAGTGTTAATGCGTCGGCAATCTGAATAGCACTCCTACATCCTAATAACCTATAAATGCTGCTTTGGTTTAAGAAAACCTCTTTCCAATGGGTTGCCAACCTCAATAGCATTTGTATGTTGTTTCCAGATGGTGAACTGAATGTTCTGGATGACATCTTGACTGACGCCCCTGACCAAGATGATGAACTGTACAACCCTGACAGCGAACAAGATAAAAGTGAGAAAAAGGGTATGCGGTTTCAGCTGTCAGGTGCCGCGCTAAAAGGCAGGCCGCATTCTCCGACAGTGTGGATGAATGCGGATAAAGTGAAGCGGTTTCATGAATTTTGGAATCTCAACAAGCTCTTTTTTTTTTTTTTTTTTAGTCTAGAGCAGAGGTGGGCAAACAGCATTTTTGGCCGTCCGTACCGCCGCTCTTGGCAGACGGGGGGGGCCGGGGGGCGTGTCCATGCAGCTCCGTGGGTGCAAAAGAATCTGAGCTGCCATTTCCATTGCTGCAACTTCCCGAGGGTTGTGGGAGCAGGGGAAGCATGACCTGTGCCTCTATTGCTGCTGCCCGAACCCACCAGACCAACTAGGAGCCAGAGTTTTAATGGGGGGGGGGGAGAGAGCGTGTTCTGGGGGAAGCCGTGCTGCCCTGCCCCCAGGATTAAAGGAAGCCGCCGTGATGGATGTGATGTGCCTTGTGGCTCTCAACAATATGAACATTTTGTTACTTGGCTCTTGGGCTTAAGAATGGGGCTGAAATTAGAATCTATTTATTTCTCGTGAACATCTCGCAAGAGTCGAGAATCGTTGCCAAGATCTGGTTTTGACCTTTAAAGCCCTAAACGGTCTGGGCCCCCACATATCTGAGCGGTCTCACGAAAATCTTTCAACAAAAGAGGTCTCTGTTTTATGTTGTTTATTTGTAAGCCGCCCCAGCCTTTGTAGGGAAGGGCAGGATTAAAAAAAACCTTAAATAATTAAACAAACAATCTTGGGATGATCTCGGTAACAAGTTTGAGATTTTTCTCGATTTACCATGTACCGCTTACTGTGCCTGCATTCATCCCGTTAATGCGCACGTTGGAAATGGCCACTGCAGGTGTTCTGCATGTGCGCAGCCTTCTTCCAAGATGATGCCGGCCATGTTGCAGCCATTTTGTGCGTGTGCATTACCTGGTCTGGTGGGTTCGGGCACCCAGTGGCACACGGTAAATCGAGAAAAAATTCTCAACCGAGAAAGTGTCGGACCGGGGGTTTTCTCGATTGTCTATTCTCGCTAAAAACGAGTTGAGACGGTGATTCTCTTCAAGGATTGAGAAAAAAAAATCGAGATTAAGTTTCAACCCTACTTTAAGAACTTTGCCCACCCCTGGTCGTTTAAAGTTAGCATATGTCCTTGATTATCAGACATGTCAAAACAGGGTTTTTCTTCATTTCAGGCATTAAATCTGGGCTGTTGGCATAAACAGTTGATGTTAGAAATGTATCTATTGTCCTAGTAAACCGAGCACAAGGTTCTGACCCGAGGAAGCCTGGAATTCAGTCCCAGCTTAGTTTGTAACAAGTTGCTTGGCTTTTGGTAAACTGCGTGACTTTAAAGCATCAGTTTCCTCATGTCTTAAACGTTAAAAATACTGTGACATTGATAAAAGGCTGCTACTTGTAAAAGTCTACCCTATAGAAATGCTAATTACCTGTAATGATTTTGCATGCGCTAACATAGCCAGGAAAGGTGACTTCAGAGAGGAATAGCCTTCCTTAAAGCCTGTTTTTAACGCTGTGCCGAATATAGTCAAAGCTCAAAGCTGTGCGTTTTTTCTCCCTTTTTAAATTTCAAGGATCCAAAAGAAAAAGCGACAGGCTGGATCCCGCAGAGAGCAAGCGACAAAAGCCTTCCGTGCATTCATCCAGGCAGATGATGCCCAAGCAGCCTAGCTCATCGGTTAGCAACAACAAGAGACTAGTGAGTACGAAAGGAAAGCCCGTACCGGAGTACAAGAATGAAGACTATTCGAGGCCGGATAGAAGCAAACGTCCAGATAGCGATCGGAAGACCCGTATGTCCAGCAGCAGTTCTAGGGACCCTTATAAAGGGCAACCTGACAAGACGTGTATGAGGAAGAGGGAGGCAGACAGAAGGGCCAAGTCTGCCACACCGGATGGCTCCGAGGTAGTAAAGATTATTGCAGTCTTAGAAATTCTTTGAGGGTTTTACAAAGCACGTTATTGGGACCGTTGGCGTCCTGGCTATGTCTTGTATGACGGCTAATTCGCTTTTTCTTTAAACAGCAGCGACTTAGGCACGATGTGGACAGGAGGCCAAGCAGGTCCAGCCATTCCTCTAAAGAAGAGGTGAACTCGGAGGAATACGGTTCAGATCGCGAGACCGGCAGCAGCGGCTCCTCGGATCAGGGAAACTCTGAAAATGAGGAGGAAGGAATGGAGGAGGAGGACGAGGAGGAAGATGAAGGAGAGGAGGATGAAGAGGTAGAAGACGATGGAGAGGACGATGAAGAAGAATATGAACAAGATGAGAGAGATCAGAAGGAAGGAAATGATTATGACACGCGAAGTGAAGCTAGTGATTCTGATTCTGAATCCGCGTCCTTCACAGATGGGTCAGTCAGATCTGTTTCTGGTTCAGATGCATCAGGTAGATCACTTAATGCTTTTTGATCATTTCCCCCCTACTCTTACTTTAAATCCGCTGTGTCCAGATTGACTTCTTGTTTCCCAACTTGGGCTAGAGAGGCTTGGCTCTGACTCTTGCCCTTGAGTAAGATCTCTGAAGGGGTGTGTGAAACTTCCCCAGTGAACTTAAGGCAACAGAACATTTTCCTGCACCTTCACAATAACTCTTCTGCCTTGGAAACCCCTGCTTGCCATTAAAGTGTTGAAACGATAGACAACTTTGCTATTTTAACACTAAAAGCTGTCGTGCTCCTTGAACCCCACTTGTGTAGCTTCACTAACAATCCGTCTTGGCTGCTGGCAAGATATTTTATATCAGTACAGGTGTGAGATGAGATGGAATAGTGAGGTTAATGCTCTTAGCTTTTGCTTCTGGAAATGGCTATCTAACATGGCTGGGTCATAAGGTGTTTTTAGATGAGACGCAGACCTGCAAGATTCCTGCTGAATACGCAGCAAATTACCTGCTGCTTGTTTAAATGTTTCTCCTGCGAGCTTTCCACGAAAACTCCTGAATTAGTAAAACCTCCAATATGCCAGGTTTTACTAATATGCATTTTAAGTGTCCTGCAAGTCTCCCTAGCTCCCCCGACAAACAGCTGAGGGGCAGAGGGGGTTCAGAGCAGTGCGCACTCTTCCCCGCCTGCCCCGAAAAACCTGTCGGGGGAGAACGTACGCGCTGCTCTGAGCCCCTTGTCCCCATCAGCTGTTCGTCGGGGCGCTGTGTCAAGTGTGCGATGCTTTGGATCCCCCTCCATCATGGTTGCACAAGGGGGCTGCTGGTTTAAAAGCACGCCCCCTACCTCTCAGGTCCGGGGGGATGGCGGGAGTTTTTTTTTTAACCCACTAGTTCCGCCCCACAAACGCCCATTGATAGTAATAAGTTTAATGGTTCCCTCTATCGCACATAGTTGTTGCCTGTAATGATCACTGACTAGCCTAAGAAAGAAATTCATAATACCTGCCTTCACTATGCTCTCTCTGCACTTGGCTGTCCTTCATGACTAAGAAGCTCCTCACGGAATTTAAAATTGAATAAATCCTATGGTTCAGGGATGTCTACCACCTTGGTTGGTTGGTATTCATTATGTAGCACCAGCAATACTCCTGGCATTGAAGTCATGAACTCCCTGCCCCCAAGGTTTACAGGCTAGAACAGACATAAGGAGGGACAGGGATACATTCATGAAGTTGAGTAGCTGCAGGGGGCAATCTTTAGCATAGTTACCAGCGAGTAGGGGGATCCTGAAGGATGAGTCCGTCTAAAGGAGCAATCCATAGGCGGGAAGCAGAACGCGTGTATCCAGGGAGGGAGTTCCAAGCATAAGGGCCAGATGGTGAGGGTGTTGGCAGAGGAAGAGCAAAGCTCTTGAATGGGGACACAGCAGCAAATAGGGACAGAAAGATGGGGAGCAGGAAGGCGGCGTGTTTGTGCTGTATGTGGAAGTGGGGCGGGAGGAGAGGCTAAGCATTGATCCCTTTGGGTTTTTTTGAATGGGCAGACAGGCAAAGTAGGACCAAGTCTTGGAAACGTGAGCATTCTGGTGGTGTTCGTGCCTACCTAAAAACTTGCTGTACAAAGAGGGCATCCTGCTTCAAAGTTGACTGAGAGTCAGCGGTGTGTTAACAGCACGCCATGGAGTCGTGTTTTCTGATTGACGCTTTTCCTGATGAGATCCCAGATACCCACTGTAGCTTTCAGAAAGTAATATTGGTGAAAAAACATTTCTATTCAGTGTCTCATTGCAAATTCAGAATAAAGCATTAAGGTGTAGATATAAGCAACCCTCCTACCTCAGACTCGGTGACTCTCTTGTCTTAAAACCTTGTTTTTTTAGTGAAGTTTCCCTGTTTCCCCCCCCCCCCTGAGCTACATGTTAGAGAGGTATTTAGGGTAATATTTACAGCCGCGGCGAGACAGTAACTTAAATCTTATGAGAAGCGAATCTCTGTAGCTATCACCGATCGTATTCTGCCATCCCATCCCCGTTTTGTCTTCTCCAATACATGAGATTTACAGTGCTGTGTGTTGGGGATTTTTAGATGAGAAAAAGAAAGAACGGAAGAGAGTTCGAGGCATCTCTCCAATAGTTTTTGATAGAAGTGGGAGCTCTGCATCAGAATCCTATACAGGTATCCTTTCTTCTTCCTGTTGGTCATGCTAATTATATCTGCTCTTGAAAAATGATCTTTAAAAAATTGTAGTGGGCTGTTTAGAATTGGGAGTTACGTGGCTTAATAATTAAGTTGGTATTTTGGCATGTTCTGTGTGAATAATTTTGGGGGAATTAGGCTTTCTTGTTATGTTAATGCTATTCTGTTGCTTAAGTGGAATTTTCACTTTTTTAAAAAAAAAACTTGGAAGATGATGATTCAGTGACTAGTTTTCTGAGTAGGAAACTGTTCCAAATAGAAAATATTTTTGTTTTTTTTAAAAAAACAAAAACCAATCTTCAAACCAAACAACCCAAAAATTCAAAACCAAACCACTCGTGCACATTGAGCAGTACTTTTTGTGTTTGTGGGTGCGTGGCCAGGGAGCATAATTTGTCATGAATGAAAATTGTATGTGACAAGACTGTAGAAATTGTGTCTTATCTCTATCAAGGCTCAATCTGAACAAATGTACTTTGGCTAAACACAGGTTCAGAAAAGAAGCATGAGAAATTATCATCTTCCGTTCGTGCTGTCCAAAAAGGTATCATTTAAATTTGAATTCTTAATGCATGCCCCATCGTAAGCCATTGTCTGTCCATTCATTAAGTTAACGTCAAAGTGGTAATGTTCCGATATATAATAAAGTCCGACTGCTTGACTATTGGAAGAGTAAACAGTGGTGCATCTCCATCTCGATCTACTTCTGCATGTCTTCTTTGAACTCTTTAAAAGTTGATCCCTCTTGTTCTTGAAGAGGCAGCAAAGTAGCAGTGAGATGCTTATCTTGAAGGAGAGAATGTATTATTTAAAAGTTTCTCTATCTGAGAATAGTACCGATACCAGGATACAAGCATATCGGAACATCACTTCAGGCTGCCTTGGTTTTTATCTGAAAGTACTTTTTTTTTTTTTTTTTTTTTAAGCTTGGCTTTGCGTGCTCTTTGACACAGATTTCCAGTGGGTAGTTTTGACCACCATGATTTGGATGGGATTTGGGAAGTTTAAAGTAGCCATAAGTGTTTTGCTTTTTTAAAATAAATAAATAAAAGCCTTACTAAAGCGATCAAAGTATAAACCTTGTTTTATTTGCACCTTGTCTTTCAGATCAAACCAGTAAACTTAAATATATTCTTCAAGAAGCAAGATTTTTTCTTATCAAGAGTAACAACCATGAAAACGTCTCTCTCGCCAAAGCTAAGGTATGTTCAAAAAAAGTCCTCGTAATAGATACTTTATTGTGAAACGTATACCTCGAGCGTCTCCTGCACAAACACTGGCCCTTTTTAAACGGCTGAGGAGGAGCAGACTGGGTCCATGGGCGGTGGGTAGAGCGTTTGCTCCAACGGGGATTGGTTCGTTGCTTCAGAGAAAAGTTCCCAACAGGTCATAATGGAGTGATCCGGTCCCTGCTATCCACTCCCAGCTTCCGACGGAGGTTACGTCCGCTAATTTCCAAAAATGGACCTATCCTCCAGGAAATTATCCCAATACTTTAAAAAAAACAAAAAAAAAACACCCAGCTATGCTACTGGCCTTGATCACCCCCTCTGGTAATAAATTCCGCAAGTTAATTGTGTGTTGTATGGGAAAAATACTTTTTAAATTTGTTTTTAAATCTGCTGCTGGTTTCGTTTCATAGAGTGTCCCCTAGTTCTGGTACTATTTGAGAGAGTAAATAGCTTCCCCCACGCCACTCATGATTTTGTAAACTTCTATCCTATACCCTCTGTTGAATCTTCTCTCCTCTCTGTGCTTAGCACGGTTTGGGATACGAGAACTCGTGAATGCACACAAATAATTGATACTAGCGCACAGGGTTTTTTAAGGGGCTGGGATTTTTATTTTTGTATTTTTAGCAAGCCTAGAGTTGTTGAAACTTGTATTTGGTATTTTGTACTATGTTTTTGGTAAGGATATATGGCAGGGAGTGAGGAACCTCAGGCTGAGGAGCAAGTGTAGACCATGGCGAGCTTTTGTTTGTTTGTTTGTTTGTTTGATTAATAAATGCGGCCCCTTTCCAGTTCTTGGATCTGGCTCCCATTAGCCTCCTTTTCCTGGCCACACCCCTTAAGCAGCCTGCCCCCAACTTGTGTTCATTCTAAAGTGGCCCCTGAGAGGGACAGATGGTATATTCCCTAACCTTTTTAGGGAAGGTTATTGAACGGGGGAGGCTCCACAGCTTCAGAATCATCTCGGCCAGGTTGGCTTTCTGGACCTCTCGCAGTCTGGCTTTTGCCGAGACGGCACTTGTGGCCTTAGTCGACGACCTGCGCCGTGCTTTAGATCAGGGTCGATTGACCCTTTTGGTCCTGTTGGACCTATTGGCTGCTTTTGATACCGTTGATCATGAGATGCTGGTGACTCGTCTGCGGGACCGTGCCGGGGTTGGGCGGGATTGTTCTTGAATGGTTCTGGTCATTTCTGGCCGGAAGAACTCAACATGTGGTCCTGGGGGACTGTTCTTTGTCTTTCGGGGACTTCACGTGTGGGGTCCCGCAGGGTTCTATTCTGTCCCACCTCCTGTTCAACGTGTTCAGGCAGCCGATGGGGGAGGTCGTGAGAGGATTTGGAGTGCAATGTCATCAATACGCTGATGATACCCAGTTCTGCCTCTTGTTTTCAGCAGACTTGGGCTTGGCAGTCTAGTTGCTTTCTCGGTGTCTGGCAGCTGTGGGGGACTGGATGAGGGTGAGCCGCCTTAAGTTGAATCCTGACAAGACGGAGGTGATGCTGGTGGGAAGGGCCGAGGGAGCAGAGGCCCCTATCATTGATGGGGTTGCGCCCTGCCTTGGTCCCTCAGGTTCGCAGTCTGGGTGTGCTCCTCAAATCGCAGCTCCTCATGGATGTCCAGGTGGCGGCTTTGGCGAGGAATGCATTTTGTAAATTACATCTGGTACGACGGTTATGGCCATATATCTCAGACTGTGACCGTGCCACCATCGCCCATACCTTCATCGCCTCGGGGCTTGATTATTGTAATGCGCTGGTGCAGAATGCAGCGGCCTGCTTTCTTACGGGGACGGGCCGCTGGGAGCATATAACTCCGGTGCTCCATTCGCTTCACTGTCTGCCTTCTAGGCCCGATTCAAGGTGTTGGTGCTTACCTCTAAAGCCCTACATGGTCTGGGCCCCACCTACCTATGGGACCGCCTCAACCTCAGGTTCTGGGGCGGCCTCTGCAGTCGGCTGGGAGCACCCTTTTGAAGATCCCCCATGTTTGGGGGGGGGGCCCAAATTGGAGGGGGTGTTATCGGTCGTCACGCCTTGTTTGTCGAAGTCCCTCCCGGCGGAGGTCTGCCAGTCCCTGGATCTCCCCTCATTCTGGCGTCCACGTAAAACCTGATGGTTCCACTGGGTTTTTGGTGGGGAGATGAATAGTGGGAGGGTTTGGGTGTGGGTGTGTGTGTGTGTGTGTTATGACCTGTTTGGAGTTTTATGTGTGTGAATTTTATATTATATTTTTTATATTGTACGCTGCCCCGGACTGCCCCCGGAGGGGGTGGGTTATCCATTTAAAAAATAATAAATAAATGGGGAGGCAGGGGAGGGAGTTCATACGCATACATTTTTTTCGGTTGTATTTTCTTTTAAATTACTGTAAGCTGCCCAGAGGTGTGTCTAGGTTGGGGGGAGAGTATAAATTCTGTATAGACAGGGACCCCCATTACTCTAATTTCTCCCATTGGTGGTGGTAGGGGAAATGCCATGACCATGGGTCGGTGAATAATCGAGTAGACTAGCTGCTGTTGCGTCTTGAAGCACACTCCACCCCTCTCTGGTGGTGCTGAGGTTTGGTCATCCAAGGACCATAAAGACATGGATTTTTGTGAAGGGCCAGTCTGGCGCCTGCATGGTATTACTGGCATGTGGGGGGGGAAGAGCAAACCTGGAGGGAATGGACTGATTGTACGTGATGAGGGTGGATTCTCTCGGGAATGAAGCTTTGTTCTCGCAGTCTCTCTCTTCTGGGTCTGCCAGCTTGGAATGACAGCCCCCCTCCTCCCCCCCCAAACACACACAGGTGGTGGGTTGCTCCAAAGGGACATTGCCAGGGAAAGAGCCAGTGCAGAGGGAGACGTTCTGGTAGCTGCAAAGAGAGACAGCAGCATAGAGTCAGTTCATGCAGCTCCACGGCCAAGATAGCATTATTGAATTGAACATACATTGGATTTGCACACGTTGAACCTTGCATCGTGTAACGCCCAGAGTTAGCAAAGGAGCAGGGACAGGTCTGGTCACCTTTCTGACAGTTATCTTTCTCCCCCCACAGCCCTTCCCCTCATGGGTAGGGGGTGGAGGCACCGCCTCCTGCAAGGCTTTAAACAGCCTTTTGTTGCTGTTTTAATTATCCGACGAGACTTAAACAAGATGCAAACTTTAGAGGAGCGGAGGACGCATGACTCCCACTGAAACCACCTGAAGCTGCAGTTACTCATTGCTTCTGAAAACCAGAACCAAATCTGTTGAGGCTCTTCCTCCCCCTTGCACAAGAATGCCATGGAAGATACAGCGTCTGCCACGATGGATTCAGCAGCCCCCAATTCCTTTTTTTAGCTCCTTTTTGCTTCGTATGCGTTCTTTTGTGCTTAAACTTGGGCCAGGATCTGACACCTTTCAGCGCTGTTTATTGAAGCAGACGTCTTTCAACGCCTCCCTGGCTGACTTCTCTTCCCTGGAACTGCACTGGCTACTCCAGAAGCAGCTGCGAAGGGGTGTGGCCAGGATGTCTAGTCTGTACTTAATTATGCATGCTGGCCTCATCCAGTCTTCTGGCCCCTGGAGCTGCCTCTGTAGGCTGGATCCCTTTGAAATTGACAAAGGGGGGACCCAGGGGCTACTAGGGAGAAGGGTGCATTGGATTGTGTGTTTGAGGCCCCTGCACCAACCCTCTTTCCGCCAACTTTATTGTCTGCAAACTTAACCGTGGTGATTAATTTGCATGTGCTTTTTCCCCCCTCTCTTTCTTTCTTTGTAGGGTGTTTGGTCAACTCTTCCGGTAAACGAGAAGAAGCTTAATGCCGCATTCCGATCAGCAAGGAGAGTCATCCTAATATTTTCTGTAAGGGAGAGTGGAAAATTCCAAGGTACGCAAAAGTTGCATTTTTGTGGGTCGGTTTTAATACTGAACTTGTTGTGTTGCCTCTTGTAACAAGTTTTTTTTGTTCTTTCAGGATTTGCAAGGCTGTCTTCGGAGTCCCATCATGGAGGATCCCCCATACACTGGGTACTCCCTGCAGGAATGAATGCCAAAATGCTGGGAGGAGTATTTAAGATCGATTGGATTTGCAGGTAAACCTTTTCGTTTAAACAGTGCTACCTTGGCAGTTCTGACCGTTGGAGGTTGTGGACTGAACATATACTCAGACTGTTCCTAACCTTAATTTGAGTAGAAAATGCTTGCTTCCTCTGTGCAGATGTCCAGGCTGTAGCCCATTAAAATTCCTCTGACTGAAATTCACTTAAGCAGGAAGTAAATTCCTCTCTTTTTACTAACAAGAGGGTGTTAGGCCTGAGTGCTAAGTCTCACCATTCCTGTAGAAATGTTGAGTTGTATGATGAAGTGTTTGTAAACTACATAATGGACTTGAGGACAGCTGGAATGAAATTTTCCGTTGATCTGGCAAAACACAGACTGGAATGCCTTTCAATTCCTATTTCTCAGATCGATCCAAATGATTTTGCCCCTTAGTGCGCATGCACAAAAGAACTCTGCTGTACATGTTCAGAAGGCAGCAAAATCTTCTGATTGGAATTTCACCACAGATTAAATCCGCAGTGGAATCTTGATCGCTGTTCCAAAAACACGGAAAAATTCCATGAAAACAGAAGGGCTGTTTAGATCCAGCCATGCTTCAGAGAATGACAAACTATTGAACCCACTTTGTCAAGTCAGAAAATTCACAAATACCCCTTCTTTTTTGTGCATATTACGTTGTAGTAGTATAGAAATGTCTTATTGTATGCAGCTTCTTTAGTAACAACAGTTAAGATTAAATACATATAAATGATACCACTTGCACATTTAGGCGTGAATTACCCTTCACTAAATCTGCTCACCTGACCAATCCTTGGAATGAACATAAGCCAGTAAAGATTGGACGCGATGGACAGGTTTGTCAATCTTTTTAACTTTCCCCTGCAGTTTAATAAGGATATAAACAAGACTAGCTTCATTGCACGCAACGGCAATATAAATTGGAACGTTAACCTTTGTAATACAGCTTTAAAGGAATTTTATCAATTTCCGTTTCTCTTATCGTTGACAGTTTCTCTTAAAACAGCTAAGGAATGTTTTCAAACACTGTCCACCTAACCAGCTATCGATTTGCTTTCAGTCCCTTTTTAAAATGGTGGGTTGAATGATTAATTGATCCAACGTTGGAAAGAGTTGGATCCAACATATAAAAGAGTAACGTACTTAAAAATGTCTTGGGATACTGTAACATTTGCTTTGGGTGCTACAGACGTAATACGCATAATAAACCTAATATATGTATAATCAAGTTAAAGCACCATTGACTTCAGGGAGTTTAGAAAACCATTTAATTCTTGAATATCTGTGCTAGTGAGATTATTGATCCATGTGTTTCAGACGCCATTTTGTAGGCTGTTGGTTAAGGTAGGTAATACGACTCTTTTTACGGTTGTGTGATTACAAAAAGCGTCGTCCTATTTCAACTAGCAATCTGAATAGGATATCTGCTGGGCTCCTGCCTCAGTGTACGACTCTTTTAGGAAGAAAAGCTTTTTAAAAAAATCTCCAATGCGAAGTGACTCCTGTAGTGGTTTTGGTGGGACTGAATCCTCTTCAGAGAGTTAGTGCCCTTGGGGGAAGAGCGCTAGTTTGCATGTGTTTGCATAGTCTTCCGCTTGTAAACCAATGTTTAACTATTCTAGGAAATTGAGCTGGAATGCGGCACTCAGCTTTGCCTCCTCTTTCCTCCTGACGAAAGTATTGACTTGTATCAAGTCATTCATAAAATGCGTCACAAGCGAAGAATGCATTCTCAGCCCCGGTCAAGAGGACGTCCGTCCCGTCGAGAACCAGTCCGAGACGTGGGAAGGTTAGATACGTTCTTTGGACTGATAATAGGCACATGTATCAGAATAACGTGATGGAGGAATAGAATTCGTCAAAAGCTTTCCCTGCGAGAAAGAAGAGAGAAAATCCTCACATCAAGCTGCATGGAGGAGTTTTGTGGCTTCATTGAGGATTTCACACGGTCCTGTCATTTTGCAAGAGGAAAAAAAAAAAATGGGGATCTTTGCTTTTTGCAGAAAAAAAAAGTTCTTTTAAAAAAAAAAAAAAAAGCTCTCTAGTTTAGCCTAGATCTGTCATGCAGATAATGCAGCATGTAAATATTAAGCCATAGGTAAGCGTGGATTTATTATGCGCAGGCTAGATGGAGGAAAAGCAAGTCCTTTTTTTTTATATGCCAAAATGTGTTAATATCTTGTAAAAGCCTTTTCTTTCAGGTGTGTCTCTGGATTAAGCCTTATCAAATATGGGACTTATAAATATTGCAGAAGATGACGCCTCATTTTGAGGATAAAAATATTTTAAGTTATTTTGCTGTTCAAGAGGAGCCTATTTGGGACTGTCTCAGTTTATATCACCGTGATGTGTTAACCCCATTGCCAAAATATTCTCTAAACCTTGTAACCAGTGAATTCGCATCTCCTTGCTGAGCTTCTGAAAAGCAGTAGGCTCTTTCCAAAGGGAATCCAGTGGCCCCTGGAGACCCGGCAACAAACCAGAAAGAATGGGTGTTGCTGTGTCTGTGTACACAACCTTTCCAGATGCTGGCAGTTACCAGTGGACTTACAGAGTGTTTTTAGAGGATCGACCTGGTTATTGATCACTGCCTTATGAACTTTTAACATCATTTGCCAGAAAAGAGGGGGTTAAGCTTGTTACTGAATTGGAGAAGTCTTTGCAAAGAACTGATCTATAAGGCCCTTCTGCCAAACACCTTTTCCCTGTGTGTAGCCACTTTCCATTCAGATAAATCTCAGGCTTTTCTGCTAAAGGACTTGATGTGTGGTTTGGGCCGAATCGTGCTAACGTTTCCTCTGTGGAAACATCCTGTGGTAGGTACAGATACAACGAGAGTCCCCCCAATTCCTTGAGCTTTAACAAGGACACTGTAACCAATAGGTAGGAGGAAAACCTGGCAGCGCCCCCCTTACTTTTTTTGGCTTAAGAGGACTGAACACCAAGATGTCTTTTTGAAGTTAAGCTAAGAGGTTTCCTGTGCCAAAAAGTATTTACAAGTGAAGGTTTTGCAATGGACTGCAAACTATACATATAACACCTCCACACCACCTCAAGCCTGCCAGGGCCTCCATTTATGTATGTGGCTTACAGCTTTAAAGTCAGTAGTTGGACTCCTATATGAACTGTTACTATCATATTATATACCGGTCGTAAATGCACACTCAAAACTACAAGAAAGCGGTATGTTTATTCTTTACACCAGATTTTCTTTTTCTTAAATCTGATTTTGCTGTCATAACAATTTCTTTGGGGAGGAGGGCGGTTTGCTCTGAGGGGTTGAAAAATCTTCTATTGTTAAGTTCCTGGTAAAAGTGTTTGTGTATGTGGGGAGGCGTAGGGGTGGGGAGGAATGATTTGTTCTAAAACTAGCCATGGAAGAAATCGATTGTGATTTTACATAGGATTGGCTGTTTGGAGCTATTAAGGTGTGTTTTTTTTAAAGGGAATTTATCCTTTCTCTGAAGAACTGTGTACCTGTTAAACAGTCAGGTTTTTAGCATAACGATATACTGGTAAATACTAGACTGTTTTTCTTTTCTAGGCTATTTTAATACTCTCTGTTGGAAGAGGGGCACTGATGACCAACAAGTTTGCTGAAGTACCTACTCAAAGCAGGGTCTGGAATGGTGCCCCCTCTTAAAACGGCCTTGTCCCCACTTTGAGTGGAGGGCTTTATCTCAGCAACAGGGCAACGACTTTCCAGACAGCAGTATTCTTTCAAGTTTTAGAAAGATGAAGATTTTTTTTTAGACTTCATCTTGCATTATTAAATTATTAGCCTGATCTATTTTGTTAACTGTGAAAGAGGTCCCTTTTAAGAGGTCACTGTTAAGATGTAACTTATTGGGGTGTGTGGAAAATATACACAACCCTGTTTTAAATATTCCTTGGAAGAGGTCTCTATGTTGTAAAAACTACGACCTCTAGCTAATGAGCGTTGGCAAAATGTTTGTCCACGTCACTTGGATAAAATATTTGGCCTTCTAGATTCACTGAACTGATTGGTTAGTTGGCTTTGCCACGTCTTGTTGTTATGATTCTTGAAGGCTAATATTTAAGTTGTGGCATAGAAAACGTAATGTTCAAAGCATGAGTGGATGACTGTTTTAGGTCAGCTTGTTCAATAGTCTATGGATATTGAGGTAAAACTGGATCAAGTTCCCCTCCTAGCACAAATGTCTGCTTATCTTAGACTGTCACTGATCTGTTTAGAGTATGATTTGTGGCAATTTGAAGGTAAAACTTAAAGGGTTTTGTGATGAACTGTGTGAAGCATACCTAAAACAGGCTGAGTTTTCCTTTAAAGAGAGAGACCCTCTGAAGGTCTCATGGGGCAATGGTGCTTTCTCCTGTGATGTATGCTTCTACGAAGAACATGCCAAGCCACTTGGTTTAATTTCTAATATCTAATTTATGTAGGCGTCGACCAGAGGATTATGATATTCATAACAGCAGAAAGAAACCAAGGATTGACTATCCCCCTGAGTTTCACCAAAGACCAGGTTAATATCTTCTTATACAGCTCTCTGTGCACAAATGTAGAAGCTCCATGGGTTTTGTGATGGAACTTTGAATTCATGCAGCTAGAGTAAGATCTTTGCCGTATTTCCAAGTTGGGATTTTTAGACGCTTCCATTTCAGCAGGAGCTGAACTACAGCAGAGCCGTGGGCTTTTATCACCCCAGACAAAGCGTGATTATTTTGGTAGTTTCTACTAGTTCCAGTTCATTTACCTTTTGCAATGACCCCATATCAATTCTCTTTCTCTGCTACCTAAACCATACCATTCACTAAATTAGTGGTAGCATTACAATTATACATGGTTTTGTTGTCCTTTAACACTGAGCAAATAAACTTATTAGAGGAGATAAGTTATTGAAGCACCCGTGTTACTGTAGATATCTTCAAAAATAGACTGCAACAGCCTAACGTAACTTTTCCCTTAATTCTTTATCTTGATATCTGTTTTAAGTTGCTTGATGATGAGCTCATTGAATGAAGAGCGAGAGAGAGAAGAAGTGTTACTTTGTCTTTGGATATTTAAACTGGAATTCTCAGCTGGGAACAGGTTGCATGTCCCACCAGCTGTAGGTCAGACTGCTGGAAATTTCTGTTGTGCTTAGAGAGAAACTCTTATAAAGCCGGTGAAGTCAAGCCATGTTTTCAGTTTGCATTGTTCTGGTAAAGCAAGGTGAAGTGGCAGGTTATGGGGGGAGTGTTCTACTGCAAAAAGATGAGTAATCAAAATAGAATTCATTTTTAATTCAGCATCCAAGGTCTGGATCTACTGCAGTATCTGCGAAGAGCAAACTCCAGCGTGGTGTGTGCAAATGGGATATGCAGTTCCATGTGTAACACACTCTTTATCTTGTAGTAGAGTCCTAAATTTTTTGAGACCTTTCTAGGTGAACTTTCTAAGAGTTTCTTTGGGATTACAAAGTGCTTTATTGACAGAGAAACCAGTTATAAGAAACGGTAGTAGCATGGTAAAATGTGCACGATGGTCTCTGACTGTAGTTTGAAAGAATGTTAGTATGCAGCGTATAACTTGATTTATAACACTACTTGATGTTTGAACAGGGTATTTAAAGGATCCCAGATATCAAGAAGTAGACAGGTAAGAGTTCACGTTGATCTTACGCCTTTGAAATGATTTCTGTCCCTTGCTGGCATTTAGTTTGACAAATCTTATTTCCAACAGACGATTTTCAGGAGTTCGGCGAGATGTCTTTTTAAATGGGGTAAGTTGGAGCACTTTTTGTAATCTAACTTTAAGCGGTTCCCAGGAATCTTCTTGGAATCTTCTTATCTGGGTATTGACGTTACTGTCTCTTTCCAGTCGTACAACGATTATGTCAGGGAATTCCACAACATGGGACCACCCCCGCCATGGCAAGCAATGGTTAGTATTTTCTTCGCCTTTGTTTCCTGCATTGCCTGTAATATAATCCCTTTGTTAACCTAGGCCTATGCCAGCCAATAATGTGGGTTTTCTGGAAATTTTTGAATTGGGAAATTTTCCAGTGCAAATTTTCTAAAAACTTTTCCAATGCCTTAAATAAACTTAGCATGTTCATTTGACTTGTACTTAGTAAACAAAACTCCAAATGTACACTATGTTAGTTTATGTGTTGGATAAATACCTCAAAAGTTTTTACGATAGCCAAAAGTAGTTGAACTGAAATAAATTATGGGGAAAAATTCAATAAAGCGCACTTAATGTGCTTTAAATGTTCAAACAAATAAAACAAACTTTACTAGGAAATTATTTTTATTGGAATTAGGTATTAGTATCCATTCATTATGTTACTAATTAATTTATGAAACAGTACATTTCTAGAACTGGAAAACTTTCTGGAGAAATATAGCGGAAACGTTTTCACCGAAACTTTTTCGCCCCACATCACTGGCGCCAGCTGTGTTCCTCTGTCTGATCAAGCGCTGCGTTTAGAATTTTAACAAGTGCCAGACTGGGCCATACCAGTGGTCCATCAAGCCCAGCATCCTTTCTTTAACAGTAGCCCTTTCCAAACGGGCCGTGGTGGGTGACGGTGCGGTTGACATGGGGCACACCCATCACCCATGCACGGAGCAGCCGCCATTGGAGCCCATTGCTCCGTGCGTGGGAGATAGGTGGAGCGCGTGAGCACGTATGCACCGCCGCGGGCGCTGTTCCTACTGGCGCCCACCCATTCCCCCCGCACCTGTTGCGGCATTTGCACGGGCGCCCATGTGAAAAGGTCCAGTGACCACTAAGTTGCTTCTGAGAGGTGCACAACAGGTCCTAGTGGAGCAATCCATTCTCTGCTGTCCGCTCCCAGCTCCTAAAAGTCAGAGGTTACGTACGTGACTAAAAGTGATTATTATTATTATAAACATTTGTATAGCACCAGCTGTGTACCTGGTGCTTTACAGAACAAAGAGGAAGACATGGTCCCTGCCTACGGCTTACAATCTAAAAAGATAAGGAGGGGGCGACAAGGAGAGGGGACAAAGGGAAGACAAGGGAGAAGCAAACAAACATGCAAGCAGCTGCGAAGTCTTAGGTGTGCGTGCTTGGCTTTGTTACAGTTAGGCAGGAGTCTGCAGAGGAGGGCAGACCGTAAGTATTTGGGGGAAACCAACTATTTGGGGGAAAACAACTTGGGAAAAGTGGCACGGAAGAAGTAGGTCTTGAGGAGGGATTTGAAGGTGCGGAGGGAGGAGGCGAGGCAGATGTGGGGAGGGAGGGAGTTCCAGGCATGGGGGGCAGCGAGGGAGAAGGGACAAAGGCAGTTAGGGGAGCATAGGAGACGGGGGAGAGTGAGGGAGGGGACGGAGGAGGAGCGGAGGGCGCATGCAGGAGTGCGTAAGGAGATCAGGGCTGAGAGATAGGGGGGAGCTTGGCTGTGAAGTGTTTTATAGGTGAATACCAGGAGTTTAAACCGGATGCGTTCAGGAAGGGGGAGCCAGTGGGGAGAGGAGAGGCTGCACGTGGTCAAAGCGGCGAGCTGAGTGGATGACCTTGGCAGCGGAGTTTTGGATGGCGATAAGGGGCGACAGGTGAGAGTAAGGGAGGCCAGCGAGGAGAAGGTTGCAGTAGTCGAGGCGATAAATAACCATGACATGAACAAGGGTTTTGGTAGAGGAGATAGAGAGAAAGGCGCAGATCCAAGCGATGTTATGGAAGGCAGAGTGGCAGGACTTGGCAGCAGAGTCAATGTAAGACTTAAAGGAAAGATGAGTGTCAAAGATGAAGACCAAGCTGCGGGCTTGGGGAACAGGATCGATGGTGACTCCATCGATGCGGATGGACAGGGAAGAGGAGGGAGGAAAAATAAGGAGTTGAGCTTGAGCTGACGGGACATCCAGGCGGAGATGTCCGCGAGACAGTTCACGAGGTGTGAGTGGACAGAAGGGGGGAGAGAGAGAGAGAGAGCTGAGTGTCGTTGGTGTAGAGATGATATTGGGATCTGTGGGAGGCAATGAGTTTGCCAAGGGACAGGGTGTAGATAGAGGAGAGGGCCCAGGACAGAGCCTTGGGGAACCCCAACTGAAAGGGGGAGGGAGGAGGAGCTAGAATTGGGAAGAGATACATTAAAGGAGCAGTCAGAGAGGTAGGAGGAGAACCAGTCAAGGACAGAACCGCAGAAGCCCAAGGGGCCAAGCAAGTCCAGTAGGAGTGAGTGGTCGACAGTGTCAAAGGCAGCAGAGAGGTCAAGGAGGACAAGAATGGAGTAGTGGCGCTTAGATTTAGCGACAAGTAGATCATTGGTGATCTTGGCTAGGGCTGTTTCTGTTGAGTGTAGTTGGTGGAAGCCAGATTGGAGAGGGTCCAGGGAGGAGTTGGCAGAGAGGAGGTCCAGGCAGCGGGAGTAGACGACACGTTCCAGAAGCTTTGAGGCAAAGGGAAGGAGGGAGACCGGCTGGTAACTAGAGGGGTCGGATGGGTCCAGGGTGGGCTTTTTGAGGATGGGAGAAACAGTGGCATACTTGAAGGCGGAGGGGAAGGAGCCAGTTGACCTGTAAGGGGGGGGGCAACAGTGAGAGCAATAGAGGTCAGGAGGTGGGAGGAGTTTGGGTCAAGAGGGCAGGTAGAGAGGTTTGAAGAAGAGAGCAGAGTGGAGACTTCCTCAAGGGAGGCCGGGGGGAAGGGGTGGTGAGGGAGTGGGAAGAGGAGATGGGTGAGAGGCAATGTCCTGGCGGATCTTGTTGATCTTCGAGGTGAAGAATGACGTGAGATCCTGAACAGAAAGGGTGGAGGGGGGCACGGGGGCTTGAGTAGGGAGTCGAAGGTAGAGAAGAGGCGATGAGGGTCGCGAGAGTAGGATTCGATCCTGGAGGCATAGTAGTGTTGCCTAGCCATGGAGATAGCAGAGGAGAGGGAGAACTTATAGTTGAGGAAGTCAGGGTGGGAGCGGGATTTGCACCAGAGGCGTTCAGCAGCTTGGATGCAGGAGCGGAGGTAGCGGATGTTAGGGTGAGCCAAGGACAGGGCGTTTGGGGTCTGACAGGGCGGGAGGAGGCGGGGGCAAGAGAGTCAAGGGTTGAAGCAAGAGAGGTGTTAAGAGAAGAGATGGCAGAGTCTGGGGAAGAGGAGGAGAAGACTGAGGGGAGGAGGGGGGAGAGGGAGGAGGCAAAGTCAAGAGGGGTAACGGTCTGCAAATTGCGGAAAGGGCGCGGAGCGGGGGAGAATGAGGGGTTGGTGGGAGAGGTTGAAGGAGGCAAGGAGGTGGTTAGATTTATGAGGGGCAGATTTATGGGGGGTAGCAAGGAGAGATCAGCAACAGAGCGGTTTCTGGAGAAGATGAGGTCAAGGGAGTGGCCATCAGTGTGGGGGGGGGGGATCGGTCCAGGGATCGGTCCAGAGGCGGAGATCAAAGGAGGAGGTTAGGGAGAGAAAGCTGGAGATAAGGGACTTGGAAGGTGTGTCAACATGGATGATGCTATTGGCCTTCATAACATCCCCCCGGCAACACATTCCACACGTTAATTGTACGTTGCATGAAAAAGTGTTTCCTTTTGTCTTAAATCTGCTGCCAGCTAGTTTCCTAGAGTCCCCTAGTTGTAGTATTATTAGGGAAGATACAGAACAAGTAAATAGGGAGCCGTTATTTATCATTTCTCCTCTGTTGTCTCTTCTCCACGCTGAAGAGCTCTAACCTGTTGAGCCTCTGTTGTGATGATCCCATTACCTGGTGGTGTTCCTGTGCCAGTATCTATTGGAAGGCGTATTAGGTTTGAGTGAGTTAGATTAAGTGACTAGCCAGAAGAGAGAAGTGGTTCAGGACTCTAGATGTAATACAGTAGTGCAGAAATGACTTGCCCAGGGGCCCATAAGCACTACTGCTATAGATGGAGGATTCTCCTAATTGCTATAATAGTAATTATATAGGCTTTTTAGTGTTACATAAGCTATCTTGGCCACCTGGTGTAGGCCAGGGCACTAGAATACGTGGAGTCCCTCAAGATTTAGAGTTCTATTTTTATTGCAGCCATACGAGGTTAACGGACACACTCTCAGCAGCATGTTGTAGAGCAGGGATGAGGAACCCCCCCCCCCCCCTTCACCCTGGTGGCTGGATCGCCACTCCTGCAGGACTCTGGGAGGAGAGGATTGAGCATGACCCTCCACCCTTGCATAGATGTAGTGGCCGCGAACCTGGAAGTACTTTGCAGCCACCGGCAGGGCATGGAGCACAGCTGCTGGGTTTTTAGTGGGACTGCAGGGGAGTCACCGGGGTCTGTTTGAGGGCCAGCCACAGACAGGCCGTGGACTGGAGGTTCCCAACCTCTGCCGTTGAGCAAGGGATGGATACTACATTTGGTATTTGCCCAAAGACAGGTAATTCCCCTTGATGCGTTGGAGATCATGGACTTAGGACTAGAAAATGTGGCAGAAGAAAACGAGCCCTTGAGGCAGCAAACAGATACTTTGCCTTAAATCACTTCTATTCTTGAAATGTTCGCACATCTGGAGCGCTCAATCAGAGTTATCCAGGAGTTGGAGGAGACGGACGTATGCACTCCTGAAAAATGAGAACGTGCTCCCCTTCACGTTTTCCTTGTTGACGCGAACAGTTCCTACCACGTTGTCTTTATTTCGTCTCTTTTTAATTCATTGTCATGACCAGTAGGGGGAGAACGTGTAGTAACTTACACCTGTTTGCAGCTGCTTGGAATAGTACCAAAGCGGAGTACATGGTTTGATTTTAATTCAATAGACGCAGTTCTGTTAATAAGGATGTGGCCGGAATGTGTCTGATGCTGGCCAGGGAGGAGGAGAATACATTGGGCAAATATAAGAAAGTGCACACGGTTGCTACGGTAGCATAACTAGGGCTGCCCCGAAAAGTAAAAATTATATTCACACGTATTTCCAGTATTATGCGAGTTGGACCAGCTCCGAGTGTTTGGCCTCAGTACTTGGTAAAATACTCGGTAGAATAAAACCGAATATTTTCCGAGTACCCTTGTATAGGGGGCAGGAACACACGCACGCACACCCCAGATGTTGCTTATTCAAAGATTTTTCTGAGCACCGGACTGATTCCCCGGTTGTTCGGTAAAACCGAGTCAAATATGGAGATAACTCGATAAAAAGTGAGTAGTTCCGAATACAGAAGTGGCAATGGTCATTTAACTTCCTTTTTGTGTTGATGGGACTCAAGCAAATATGCCTTCCAGGGAAACATGGGTCCTCGTGGCAGGGTGGTCCAGCTTCTTAACCACCACAGGCCAGACCATCTCACAGTAATTTGCTGGCAGCCCAGATTGCACTAAAATCTCTCTTTGGGGGGCCAGTATAGGTTGGTTTTTTTGTAGGGGTGTTGGCCCAACTCTCTTCAAACGTATTGACAAGAATGTGCAAGTTAAACGTGCAGAGGCTGGAGATGTTATTTCATGATATCCGTCTGGCAATCTGTATTTTATTTTTTAAAATACCAGTATTTAATAAAACTGGATTTTAAGGTAATGGCCTTGATGGAACCGCCTGGGAATCTGGTCCGCGCAGGCTACAAGGAAGTCCTTCCACCCCCTTCACTCCACTGAAACCGCTCTTGCTAAAATCACCAACAATCTTCTTGTGGCTAAATCCAACCGCCTTTACTCTATTCTTGTCCTCCTTGATCTTTCTGCTTCCTTCGACACTGTTGACCGCTCGCTCCTGCTTGAATCGCTCCGCTCCCTTGGATTCTGGAACTCTGTCCTCGACTGGTTCTCCTTCTACCTTTCTGACAGCTCCTTCAATGTATCTCCTCCTAACTCCTCCCCCTCCTCCCTACCCCTCTCGGTTGGGGTTCCCCAAGGCTAGTGCCCTGGCCTACACCAGGTCCTTGGCCCTCTCCTCTTCTCTATTTATACCCAGTCCCTAGGCAAACTCATTGCCTCCCACCATTTCCAATACCACCTATACGCTGATGACACTCAACTCTGTCTCTCCACTCCTTCTCTCTCCCCCTCTGTTCAAGCTCCTCTCACCAACTGTCTCTCTGATATCTCCGCCTGCATGTCTCAACGCCATCTCAAACTGAAGATGGCAAAAACTGAACTCCTTATCTTCCCTCTCAATCCTTCCTCTCCCTCTTCCCTGTCAATTGCCATTGACAGGGTGTCCATCCTCCCTGTCCCCCAAGCCCGCAGCTTGGGCTTCATCTTCGACTTACACCTTACCTTCAAACCCTACATTGACTCCGTTGCGAAATCCTGTCGCTTCTCCCTCCANTTGCGAAATCCTGCCGCTTCTCCCTCCACAACATTGCTAAGATCTGCCCTTTTCTGTCCGTCTCCTCTGCCAAAACTCTCATCCACACCCTAGTCATCTCACGCCTCGACTATTGTAACCTCCTCCTTGCTGGCCTTTCCCGCTCTCACCTTTCTTCGCTCATCTCTGTTCAAAACTCTGCTGCCAGGATCATCCACCTAGCCCGTCGCTTTGACCATATGCAGCCTCTCCTCTCTCCACTGGCTCCCACTTCCTGAGCGTATTCTGCACAAGCTCCTCGTCTCCACCTACAAAAGCCCTTCACAACCTCGCTCCCCCCTACCTCTCTGCCCTGATCTCCGTCCGAACTCCTGCTCGAGCACTCCGCTCCTCTTCCATCCCCTCCCTCACCCTCTCACGCCTCCCCTGCTCCCCCAACCGCCTTGGTCCTTTCTTCCTCGCTGCCCCACATGCCAGGAACCCCCTCCCTGCCCACATCCACCTTCGTACCTTCAAGTCCCTCCTCAAAACCCACCTCTTCCGCTCCACCCTTCCTAACTCCTGCTAAGTATCCCCACCCAGAATTATCCCTCACCTGTTATCTGTAAACTCCTAATTTACTGTAACCAAGCCAAGAATTGTGGACCTGAGTTCTCGCATCCTCATGAATGTCGCATCCATTGTCTCTCCCTCTGTTCCCCCTCCTCTGTCTCCTCTCCCCCTGTCTTTAGATTGTAAGCCCTCGGGCAGGGACCGTGTCTATCTTATTCTCTGTAAAGCGCCAGGTACATCACTGGTGCTATATAAAAGCTTATAATAATAATAATCAGTACCGAAGTAAGATATTGCTGAAGTGATCTGCTGAATAATTGGTTGGCCCGTTCCCTACGCTCTGGTTGTGGGTGCCTGAGTTGGGTAATCACTGGATGGCTATTTCTGAATAACTGGGAACATTCAAATATCTCCTGGCTTGGCTAATGGGTTCCCAGAGGACTCCCGTTGCTGCATCTCAATCTCTTCTGCTAAAGCAGAAACCTGTTTTGCAGACAACACTTTTTCAAACAAATGGAGCTGTCAAATTGTGGATGGGGAGGTAGTTTTAAAAAACAAACTAACTAAAGCCCATAACCTGCTTGCCGCTTCCCCCAGCTTTCTCTGCCGGTTAGCAGAACACTTACTTCAGAACTGCTGCCATTTTGGATTACATTTTGTCCATGGCGTGAAGCAATTGTGCCACTGCCCTTGGTCACACCTGGAGTATTGGGCCCAGTTGTGGAGACAACAGTTTAAGAAGGTTAAGGGGAAAGCTGAGAGAATTCAGAGGAGAGTAACAAAGCGTGGGTTTGGGATGCAAGCCATGAGGAGAGATTTAAAGAATGTAGAATCAGGGAGTGGTGGGTAACGAAGCTGGAGGGCTTGGCATGGAGGGAAAATCAAAAGACGTTGGGTTGAAATTGTGTAAAAGCATATTCAGTTGTAGGAGGAACTTCTGACTTTAAGAATAGCTGGGCAGTTGAGAGTTTGACGGGGGCTGGGGGATCACCTTTACTGAAGACACAGGTGCATAAACCTCAATTGAGGTTGGCCTTGGTAGAATGGGTCTTGACTTAGTGCAGTGGGTTGGGTTTGATATCCTTGGCCTCTTCTCATTGTCTGACTTCATGTAATATATTGATTGAATTTATGGGGGAAGAGCATTGCCGCTATCTAGGGAGTGGGACAAGATTCAAGCAGGGGGCGGTGGAAGGATTTTTTATCTCCTCACATCCAGGTAGACTGATGCTCACCTGAAGTGTGACTAACAGGCGGCTTGCTTCTGAAGTCTGATTCTCTCCAAGAGATGTGATCTTTTCTTAAACTATTGTATTTAAATAGTGCAGAATGCCTACTGTGTGGGTTCAGTGCAGAGATAAGGTTCTGTTGAATAATGTTATTACTAAAACGCTAGTGAAGTAGTGAAGTACGGTAATCCAAGGTTGGGGGAATCTTTTCCTCCTGCGCGGCTGAGTGTTTTAAGAGGTGTGGAAGGTCCAGATCCTGAATCTGTTCCCTTAAGTTTGAGTCCATGCTCAATTCTCCCCTCTGTTCTCCTGACCTCCATGCTTGAGGGCTGGGGTTGGATCCATGGGCCAGATCCAAGAATTGAAAAGATGTGGCTATAAATAACAGCTATGGCTGAATTGGGTCCAGAAGCTGGCGATTCCCCATTCCTGCATGTCATTGCTTCAGGGCTCGGTCCTGGGCCCTGTACTCTTCAACATCTTTATTAATGACTTGGATGAAGGAGTAGAGGGGATGCTAACTAAATCTGCAGGTGACACAAAACGGCGGGATAGCTAACACCTTAGAAAACAGAAACAAAATTCAAAATGATCTTGACAGGCTGGAAAGTTGGGCCGAAACTAACAAAATGAAATTCAACAGAGATCAATGTAAAGTTCTGCGTTTAGGTAAGAAAAATCAAACGCACAAATATAGGATGGGTGATACCTGGCTTGGCAGCAGTCCATGTGAAAAGAATCTTGGGGTTGTAGTTGATCACAAGCTGAACACGAGTCAGCAGTGTGTGATGCAGCTGCTAAAAAGGCTAATGCAATTTTAGGCGGCATTAACAGAAGCAGAGTGTCCAGGTCACAGGAAGTCCTAGTTTCACTCTATTCTGCGCTGGTCAGAGCTCATCTGGAGTCCTGCGTCCAGTTCTGGGCACCGCAATTTAAGGACATTGACAAATGGGAACACGTTCAGAGGGGAGCGACAGAGAGGGTCAGGGGTCTGGAAACCAAGTCCTTATAAGGAAAAGTTGAAGGAGCTGGGTACGTTTAGCCTAGAGATGACTAAGGGGGAGACAGGATCGCCGTCTTCAAATATCGGAAGGGACTGTTGCATAGAAGATGGAGCAAACTTGCTTTTCCTGAGGGCACAGCTAGAACCAATGGACTCAAATTACGAAAAAGCGGATTATGGCTAAACATTAGGAAGGATTTCCTAACGACAACAGCTGTTTGACAGTGGAACAGACACTGCCGAGGGCGGTGGCGGGCTCTCCCACTGGAGGTTTCCTAAAGGAGGCTGTTGGGGATGCTGTAGGTGTGGATTTTCTGCATTGAGCAGAGGATTGTACTAGATTCCCTTAAGAGGCCCATTCCCACTCTGATTGCTTCAGCTTTCTGCTTAAGGCAGTTGTCTACCTGCCAATAATAGAAAGAGGCATCGTTGGAATCAAAAGAATATTCAGCCGTGCCTCCCTAATGAAATCTAATCTTCACAGCATTCTCTACCCAATGATCTGCTCTGACGTCAGGGTTTTTTTCTCTTCCGTTGAAATGGTAATTTGTCCCCTCTGGGGCTGATTTATGTATCCTCTTGGGGAGTATTGACAGACTTCCTATTCTTCCCTTCCAGCCTCCTTATCCAGGGATGGAGCAGCCTCCGCATCACCCGTACTATCAGCACCATGCTCCGCCGCCACAAGCTCACCCTCCTTACTCAGGCCACCATCCTGTCCCGCACGAAGCCAGATACCGAGATAAACGCGTCGTAAGTGTACGTGCAAGCTTTCATTTGTTCCGTGTGTGTGTGTGTGTGTGTGTGTGTGCTTCGAAAGAGGTTGGGAGACCTCGTAGTGTTGACCCCAGCTTTGACTTTGACTAATTCATTTGAATCCTTGTGGTCTAACTGGTGGGTTCAAGCTGTTGGTCAGCCGTTGGCTTATTAAATACACCCTTGAGAGACCGTGACCCCTCGAACATATGAATTGTTTATTAAAAGATGTATTTCCAATGAAATATCAACACCCACACGTAACCTCCCACTGGTAGGAATTAAAAAAGTAATAGCCAACAAATGTCTTGGGCTTCTTTCACACGAAATGGTGTGCCCTGCAATTTTCTTGTTCCCATGATTTTAAAATATTGTGTTTTTTTTTATTTTATTTTCTGGGCACCCTTCTCACAAGACGTGTGTCCTGTAATTTTTTCTCTGCGTGTTTTACATTGACGTTACTAACTGCGGGATCTATCATTCTGATGAGTTCAAATTTCATCCCCCCCCTTGCCCTGTCTGCTGCCTGACTAACCTCAGAGCAGGGTTGAAATGCACAAGCCAGCAGCAGAGCGAGAGGTGAAATTAACAAGCGGGATGACATTAACTAGCCAGGAATGAACAACGTCTCCATCCTGCTGGTTTCCACGCTTGCTATCCTATGATTGTAATACCGATAGGTATTCCCATATTCCCAGTTTTGCGCAGTGATAACACCCATTACTGTAAGAGTAGGATTCCTGAGCCCAGGAATGTGTGAACACTCAAGGCATAACTAGCAGGACAAACGCAGAATTGTATATTCACGTGCAGTTAACTTGTGGGAGCAAATTACAGTTCCACAACTAGCGTCTCATGTGAACACAGCCTTAGTTCGCTTTTTAACGAGGGGCTTTGAAGCGCCCCCTGAACGCCGCGTTAAAACAAAGCCACCGGAAGTGACGTGTTCCCCATTGCCGCCGCTGGCAGCGGGAGACACGGGGCTTTCGAGTGGCGCGTTCTGAAAGCCAGAAAATTCAAGTCTTCAGAACGCGCCGCTCGAAAGCCCCGTGTCTCCCGCCGCCGCAGGCAATGGGGAGCGCGTCACTTCCAGCGGCTTGTCTTTGAACGCGGCGCTCGAGGTGCTTCAGCGCTCCTCGTTAAAAAGCGGTGTCAGTCTTAAAACAGGATAGTGATCAAGTAAATATATAAAAAGTATTCCACAATATAGTCAAGTCTAGGTTCGGTTCTAGAGAAGTTAAAAGTTGCACTTCCTTTTTATAGTTACCAAAGAGAGACCTCATGAAGAACAGAGACAGAGTGGCATTCTGGGTGCCAGAGGGGGGGAGAGAGAAAAGAGATGGAGATGTCCCTTCCTGCGTTGCATGGGGGTTGTAAGGTCTCCTGTGGTACCTCCCAAGAAATATCAGAGATGATTAGCTCTCCCATCAGAATATGCCCAGTCAGATAGGGATGGACCAGTGCGCGTGCATCAGTGCTCAGCACCCTGGGGACGTTGCCAGATGGTCAAAACTACGAGTCATTGTGGTCACAACTGATAACCCAGAAATAGAAATCTTTGTGGTCTCGAAGTGCTGACAGCCTATTTGATGCCTTTCTGTCCACTCCATGGCACACACTTTATTTCAACATATTAGGTGGAAACGTTCATTCTAACTTCCCTAATCCCGAGCTACACCCAAGATTGTGCTTTCCTATATTGTGTCATCAAGCTATTGCTAACTTACTGCATTTATAAAGTGCTCATAACTTCCAGCCTAACAAAGGCCATGATCCACCTCCTTGAAAATTACCCCCTAAACTATAGTTCCCCAAGCAAACGCGCACTGCAATGCCTGAGGATGGACCCTGTGTGGCCCAGAAGCTGGCTTATTTCCACCAACAAGTCGGTCCAATAAAAGATAACATTCAAGCCACTTTGTGTCTCTGTCGCTTGGGACCAACACAGCGACCGCACTCTCTCTGGGCTGCAATTCATTGCATACAGAAATTATAGAGCCCCAGCTGCAGCTCTGTCGTTAAGGCGGTTGCAAACGTTTATGAATAAATAGATGTGTGCCCTAGGCAACCGTGCCCTTTTGTAAAACTGCATGAAATGTCTGGGTTTTCAGCCAGCATTTCTGAGAAATTGGGCTGTTCGATGTTTAACTGACGATGGGAGCAGGAAGACTTTTGGAAGGTGAGAACACCAGCCTTGTGCACTTTCCACGCAGCGGAACATTTTTGATACCCTTGGCTAAAGTTTAGAGAGGGGTTAGGGGTTTTTTTGGTGTTTTTTTTTTTTTTTTTTTTAAATCCTGTCCCTACTGGGTTTCCTGATGACAACTGGACTTAGCAAATCTCTGAAGTTACGAGATTGTTCTTTCCTGACAGTCATTAGAGAAAATCTCCCTAAGGGAGTCTGTCTTGTTTAAATTTACTTTTCAGCACATGATTTCAAACGCCCTTTGGAAGAATGCAGGTGGTCAGAATGTAATCTCTGTTGGGCACCCTTGTTTAGTAAATCTCACTGCCCTTACTCCACTGTGGGGAGTGGTTTGTTTTTTTCTCCCTTTCTCCACTGCAGGCCAAAAAAATTTTTTTGTAGCTTTGTCCCCTTCCCCCAAAGTTGTCAATGCTTTGGAATCTCTTGGGAGTCCTGCCAATCCCACAATTTATGCTAAAGCTGTGGACTTCTTGCTGCCTCAGCATTTGATCTCCTTTATGAAAAGCTCCTACCAGACTTCCAACCTGCAGCAAGTTGTTTTGGGGTGCGGAGGAGCCTACAGTTCTGATGAAGTGGATAATTGTCCTTCTGCTCTTCCACAGCACGACTACGACATGAGAGTTGATGACTTCCTGCGTCGCACGCAAGCTGTGGTCAGCGGCAGGAGAAGCAGGCCGAGAGAGAGGGAGAGGGAGCGGGAACGAGATCGCCCTCGAGATAATAGAAGAGACAGAGAACGGGACCGGGGCCGAGATCGTGAGAGGGAAAGAGAGAGGATATGTGACCGGGACAGAGACAGAGGGGAAAGAGGAAGATACAGAAGATAATCTATTGTGAAATTGTGGTCGCTGGGCGGTGGGGGGGGGTGGGAAAGCTTGTATTTTATGTGTTTACAGATAGTAAACTTTCTTTTCTGCTGTATACTTAAAAGTTTGTTGTGTAGAAAGATTTATACCAACCCTCTTGTTCCAAGCATGCAGTAAGAAATGAACTGGAGAAAAAACAAAAACAACCCCCCTCAATCAGCCAAAAAAAGAAATGCACAAAGTTGACGCTTGAGCTGACCTTTTTATTGGAGCAGAATGGGAAGCATTTAAATGCTGTAGATATCGGGTTATTCTTAATAAGTGTTCATCTACTTAGTGATTTCACCCTAGGTTTTTGTTTGTTTGTTTTGTTTTTTTTAATACCGATCGATAACTGCCATATTATCTCTCCTTTTTTTTTTTTTTTTTT
>QEPC01000155.1:1884654-1898316 GCA_003113815.1 Sphenodon punctatus | reverse complement strand
GTTCGGTCCTGGCCACATTAAGCTTGAGTTGGCGAGACATCCAGGCAGAGATGTTGAGAGACAGTCAACGATATAAGAATGGATGGAGGGGGAGAGCGTGGGAGTGGAGGGAGAGTTCCGTGTCGTCGGCATGGAGGTGATACTGAAAGCTGTGGGTTTTACCTAGAGAACGAATGTAAAGGGAGAAGAGAAAAGGGCCCAGGACAGAGCCTTGGGGAACTTGCACCAAGAAGGGAAGTGACCTAGAGAAGATACCAGCAAGTGAAATGTTGAAGGAGCGGTTTGAGAGAGATGAAGAGAGCCAGCTGAGAACAGTGTCCCGGAAACCAAGGGAGCATAGCTAATCCAGGAGGCGGCCACGGTCGACCGTGTCAAAGGTGAAAGAGAGGAGGACAAGAACGGCATAGAGGCCCTTAGACTTGGGTAAGAGGAGGTCATCGGTGATTTTGGCAAGGGCAGTCTCAGTTGAGTGGAGAGGGCAGAAGCTCTGAGGGGAGAGGGTCATGGGAGGAATTTGAAGAGAGGAAATCAAAATGGCACGTGTAGACAGCCTACTCCAGGAGCTTGGAGCGAAATGGAGCAATAGCTGGAAGGGTCGGAGGCGTGTTTGACCCAGGGTCATTGGTCGGTGGCCGGTGACTCAGTAGAGAGATTGATGATGTGCAACAGTGGGAGCAATCGCCATTAGGAGGCAAGAGAGGATGCGGTGGAGGGTTTACGAAGCTGAGAAGTTGGTGAATGAAGCTGTACTGGAATAAGGAGAGCGTAATCAATGCGTGGATGCTTTGGTGGGGGAAGGCATGTCACTAAAGGATCAACCCAACTGATGAAAACAAATGACAGGATAGACCCACCCCACCCCCCATGAGTGGGCGTTCACCTGGATGTTCGTTGGGTGAGCATGTGTTCGACAGTGTGGACCTGTGCCATCCTGCCGTGGAATGCCACGCAGGCTGATCCTGGCTAATGCATGCGTCCCTGTGTTGGCATGCCATTAGGTGGTTCCAGAGAGGCAGGAAGGAGCAGGTGGCAGCCTGGGGCATGGGAATGCAAGGGTGGCGTCTGCAGCAATTTCTGAGCTCAACCTAGGCTCCATGGCGTTACAGCAGTACAGTAGAGAGAGAGCCTTGGGTAAGGTTAGACACCTCTTCTTTCTCTTCCCCGTCCCTCTCTACCCCCCTTTGCACACCTTGTCCAACTCACCACCTCTGTCTTGCTGCAGCATTCCCACCCCGCTCCTTCAAGTGAGTGCACAGAGCTTGTAAGAGAGGGAGCTCCAGTGACTCTTTTTGAGGGGGAGGTAGACTCCCCCTCAAGAGGTGGTTACAATTGGTGGATTACAAGCTGCTGCTCTGTTGGGTTTTCGCACATTGACGGGTGCAGATAATTCTGGCTGTTTCTATGGAAAAGGAAAACCATCTTGTTGGAAGATATTTGAGCAATTGGACCGTGTTTTGAATGCTTTTGTGAAGCTAGCGTCTCTGTGTACCCTGCAGGAATCGGACATATCTCAGCCCAATAAGTTGGTTTGCCAACTTTATGCACCTTCCACTAAACTTAACTACAGTGACAGAGCTGAGTTGGTGGATGTTTCACAAGAAAAACTGCCACCAACAAAAGATTCCCTTCTTCAGGCTATCCTAAGGGCTCAACACCAAGCCAATATGGTCAAATGCTATTGTAGCAAACTCTGCAGACACAAATCCCAAGTATTATGGATGGCAAGGAGTTGAGAATTGGTTTGTACCAGTGATGTCTACTCTTCCACCAGCACCAGATGCTATAGTTGAGCTTGTAAAATGTGGCTGCTCAAAAACCAAGTGTGGGTCAGTGCGGTACAGATGCAACAGAAATAACCTTACCTGTTGTGAGCTCTCTGCTTGTTATCAAGATGAAGCAGCATGCTTAAACAGAAAGCTTGTTCGTTCAAGCAGATGATACTGATACAGACTCCAATATGGAACAGACTTCAAGCATAATTACTGATATCGCTCTCTTAGGTAAAAATTTGTATAAAGTTTATATTTACAAAAATAACCTGTAAATCTGTAATCTGTGAATTACTTGTAAATCTAACAGAAGTCTCATAAAAATTCAGAATTTTCTCTTCTTAATTCGTGATGTGCCCAACGTGACATACATTTTGGTTACGTGACCTTGTGACCTTGTTTGACCTTTTTAATTATCACATGAAGTCTAAAGTTAAATTTGAAGATATATTCATGATCTAAGGGGTCAGGAGCTTTTGTTTTGTTACCCAACATGGCAGGAGTTGCTGGCGTTATTTTTAGGGAAAGAATTCCGCGACCCCCCCTCCCCAGCCCAGGTTTGGTGGATCAGACAGTTATATACTTGTTTTACTTGAATGTATTATAAATGGTAGGAACTTGCAAGACTAAATATTTACCACCCAACTTGGCATAGCAAGCAAGCCCTTTTGCTTTAATGAACCCGTTTTCCCTCAGGAGCCGTTTCTAGCCGTGACGTATTGCTGCTAAAACTGTGACTCAACCCTGGTACAATGAACTTTTTAAGCTGATCCCATAGGAGTTAATTCTATTTAGCGGTCCATGTAACCTACAACAGATTCCACCCACCTCCCAATTCTGCAAGCAGGAAATCCTGATTTGGCAAGCAGAATAAGTTATGCAAACGAGTCTGCAACAGGATTATGAATGAATTTCCAAGTATGCTGTTCTGTCAATTTTGAAGGTCACTATTTTTTAATTTTTTTTAAAAAAGAAACTACTTTCAAAATACAGCATGGACCTATCGGGGGGGGGGGGATCTCTCCCTTTTGGGGGTTGTGGGCAGCAACTGTGGCACAGGGCCCCATGGATCCAGCATGTATATTGGCTGCATCCCACTGATGAGCTCCGGGTACTCCCACTCTGGCTGTAACTCCATGCTGCCAGAGGCAATTTTGAAGATAATTTGGCCAAACACCAAATTCTGTGCCCAGTAGCCCAGAATTCACAGAACCCTTGTTTTACTGTACTTTGTTTTCCAGCTCAGCACCCATTTTGTGACATTGTCCACCTTATGTCAAATGCACCTCTTGTATGGTGAATCTAAAGCTAGACCAATAGAAGAGAGTTGCAGCTGTGCCAGTGCATCTTACAAAGGATAAATTGGAGAACTTGTGGAAACTTGCTGATAGGGGAGCATTGGACAAATGCTTGCCACAGGTAGTAGCATTGCCCTGAAGGAGGATAAGGCTAAAGTAGGCTGAGGGGCAGCTAATTTTGTCTCAGAATTGGAACAAAGTTTTCAGCTGCTTGTCTGAAACTTTGGTACTTACGAGTACTTGTCTGAGACTTGGAAAATATTTGCTGCTTCGGGGAGAGGAGGGATCAAGTTCCACTGGGCTTAAATAGAGTTGTATCGCTAATTCCCCAAGGGCTTTAGAAAATCCTGTCCCTGGCGTTTCCTCACTTTTCTGAATGTGGAAACCTTTTCCGAACCCTGTAACAAAAGGACGTGTAATGTTACACCAGCCAGGACCAGAGCCCCCCTGACCCATAGTTTGCTAGAATCAGCGAACTGAACCCTAGTGCCTAGTTCACAGCCCAACCTCTTGCCCACACTGGGAGTTTTTGACACTTGATCTGTATAATGACCAGTGCAGGGGAAGGGACGGGGAATCATTAATGAAAGCCAAATTTAAACCATCCAGATTTTGGGGAGGGGGGTGAGCTGGTTTCAGTTTCCAACTCTGAAATGACTGCTATCTGCCTTTTCTTGGTCTTGCACATTTCAGGGTGCGTACTGTCCTGTAGGGAACATTGCCCCAAGCTCTGCCCCCTCCCCTTGAATTTAATTACCAAGCTTTCCACCCACCCGGCCATCAACGAAGCCCTGCCTGTACTGCACTTTGCACTGCAGAACTGGAGCTTGAGCTTGCTGCGTCAATGTCAACAACCATAACCCAACCAGTAGTTTCTAGGATTGGGACCCAAGTCTTGATGTCCTTGTGTGACCGCAAACTTTCACGGGGCTAGATTTTACAGCTCCTTAAGTTGTTTGTCTCCAGCAATTTATTTAAATGGTTTTGTTCAATGTCTGCTCCTGGCTGTGATGGAAAACACAATTGCTCATTTGACCCTCAAAACATGTGAGTTGATACTGATTTCACCATCGGTCATCTAGTCCAGGGGTGGTCAAAAGGTAGAAGGTCATCATGATCCACTAGTAGAGCATGAGCTAACCTCCAGTAGATCAGTGGAGAAAAGGGAATCGTCCCCTGTGAGAGAGGAGAGTGGGCCTAGGGGATATCTCGGGGAGGAGACAGCCAAGAGGGCTCTTCCAGTGTGGTAGGGAAGGCTCATTAAGGATAGTGCGCCTTTCCACTCCGGAGACCAGTTGTAGGTGCCCAAGAGTTGAGAGTCGGTGGAAGACAAACTCCTGCTTGTGAAGGGCTCGTGGTAGGTTGACACGGTGGGGAGGGATGACGTAGTGCCCCATACGTCTTGCTACCTGTGGTCCAGCTCTGCTCTAAGGCGGGCTGTTCTCTGTCCGCAGCATCGCAGATAGATGCTCGTCCAGCTGGGATTTTAAACTCACTGGTATTTCAGTAACGTGGTCAAGCAGCAAAATGCATGTACAAAAAAAAACCACATGAGTTTTGACAGGGTTGAAAATCTTGCCCTGTTGCTCGTGGGTGTTATAAGTCACAGTGAGATTTTATCTTATGCAAGGTGGCCAAAACATACGCATTCATTGCTCACCATGAGATTTGTCTTAGTCTTTCCGTGGCTGTTCTAACCATAGAGACTACAGGAAGCAGCAGATTACAATCCCTTTCCCGATCCCCTGGAGAGAGAGACCGCGCTACAGGAAGTGCTCTGAAGCCTGGGGAGTCACGTGACAGGAAATGAGCTCTTGCAAGGGATACAGGGAAAGTCAGAGGGAGGCGTTTCCTCTGCTCCCAAACTCTCAGATCTTTGGGTGACGTGGACGCAGATAAGGTAAGTTTCACTCACGGATGTTCACTAACCATGTAACCTGCAAATATCTGCGAGCCCAGTAATGCATGCAGCCTCCCATCGCAAAACACACGTGAGTTCAAACAACACAGTGAGTTTCTAACTCGCGTGTATTCCATAATGTGGGCAAGCAGCCTGATGTATCTCAGGATGCTCTGGTCTTATTTCCCATACCCCTGGCTCCTACGCATATTGCTTCATCGGTGTTTCTCTCCTCCAGTAGCAGTGCGTTCGCACAGCTGGTGATTCTGCTCCTCCTCCTGCAATCTGTCTTGTGGGTCCCTTCTGCCCCTGTCCATGACTCGAGTGGCGTGCTAACATCGGGGGTATTCGGATGAAAATTCTGATTCGGTTCTAACCCGAGCCAAACCAGAATTTGTTCAGTTTTTGACTTGTATTTCTTGGCTATCTGAATTCATATCTGCCCCTAGCCAACCTCAGCAGTCCGGGGGAGGCAGAGCTGAGGGTAGAGCAGCCTCCTGTGCACGGGTGGGGTAGTTGCTTTATTTACCAGGTTCCAGGCTGGCCACTGTCGGAGACAGGATGCTGGGCTGGGTGGACCATTGGTCTGACCCAGTATGGCACTATTGGTCTTATGTAATTTCACATTGGTTGGAACAAAACTAAATTTGGATATTTGTTTGTGGGGATAGAATCGTAGAGTTGGAAGGGTCAGAGGCCATCTATTCCAACCCCCTGCTCAGTGCTTGAAATCAGCAGTTACAGCATCCCTGACAGATGGGCCGTCCAGCCTGTGTTTGAAAGCCTACCACTTCTCGAGATGGTTTGTTCCATTCACGAACAGCTCTTACCATCATGGAAGTTCTTCCTAAGGTTTTAACCGAAATCTGCTTTCTTGTCATTGGAGCCCGTTATTTCTCGTCTTGCCGTCAGGGGCAGCAAAGAACAAGTCTTTGCCATCTTCTGAGTGACCAGTCCTTCAGGTTATTTGAAGACCGCCATCATGTCTCCTCTTAGTGTTTTCTAGGCTAAAGTTCTGCCAATTCTCTTTGGGATAGCAAAAGTAGGGTTGAAACTTGGTCTTGATTTTTTTTTTTTTCCCCCTCGATTCTTGTTGAGAATCAAGCTTCTCAGCTCAATTCCTGTGAGAATTGAGAAACGCCCTGGTTCTTGACTGTTTCTCGATTGAGATCTTTTCCCCCTTAACTTACTTACTGGAGCCGTGTGTCTGTCTGTTCTCTCCTTTTCTGTAGCCACCAACTCCATGACTGGGGGTGGCGGGGACAAGAAAAACAACGGCGCGTCTTTTTTTTTCAGTTGAGATTCTTGTGAGATTCTCGCACTGTTTGCAAGATCTTCTTGAGAGCTCGCTGACGGTTCTTGTTTCTCATGAGATTTTCATGAGAATCAAACTGATTCTTGTTTCAGCCCCTAATAAAAGACCTACTTGACCCCATGCTCCTGAGACAAGCTTGGCAGAAGCCACGCCCAGGAAATGAGTTAGAAAGTGCGACTAGGGCCAGTTTTATCACAGGGAAACCTGGGGTGAGCGCCCTGATCCCCACTAATTTGGGGCACCCACAATGGTCTCCATTTTCATCAGGGCAAAGGGCTGGACCCCCTACTCCTTCTCGGAGGGGCTCCAGACACGACCATCCCTAGGGCACTGCAGAGGGTGCTCCTGATAGGCCTCCAAAAATTCCAAGGCTACTCACCAAGAGGAGGGGTAGAGATTCTACTCTACCAGCAGCAGACAGTAAGCACAGAAAACTGCCTCACTTTAAAAAAAAAAAAAAAAAAATCTGAAAAAAATCACATTTTAACAATCACTGCAGCACTAGTGGGTCAGAAACCTTGTGTGTAATCAGCTGAGTGGATCCCAGCTACAATGTGATTAATGCGTATTTGAGCCAGGAACCAATGATTTGCAATCACCACTAAGTAAGTAAGGGAGCCATTTTCCTAAGGGTGCTCCGTCGGAATATCTGTCTGACAGGCAAGAGGCCATAATGGTCAATGAGCCTAGCCAATCCCAGTGGAAACTACTCCATTTTCCTTTTTCTTACAAGCCTGGCACATTTCCGGTAGCAAAACTTGCAGCACTGAAAGGAGATGAAAGTCAGCATCGCCATGCAGGCGAGCAGAAAAGCTAGGACATCCAGGCAGTGGTACTGGTACCATGTCAAGTTGTGGGCTGCCGGTCTCAAATGCTTGGCTCCTTTGTGGCGCATGACAAACTCGATCCAGAACACGGCTCGGTCCAGAGGCTTGATGGGCTGGTCATGGTGAATCTGCGAGAGTTTCATTGCATTCTCCTTGTATCTGTAAGATGAGACAGAGAGATCATTTGTCACCCATGGGTAATACTCACAATTCTGAGTCCTGTCTTGTGCCCCCAATGGGCTTCCTGAGTACCGACAGGGCACCCAATTATCCAAGAATACTGGGGATTGCCATTACCAATTTACCGGAATTGAAACTAGGGGTATGCTGGAGTATTTCATTTTCGTTTTGCTTTCGTTATTAAAATTGCATTTGTTTGTTTTTTGTTCATTTTCATTTTTGTTCATTTTTTGGTGATTTTTATTTTTCAGTAATTTCCAGTATTATCAGTATACTTGAAATTACTGAAAATTGCTGACAATTACTGGAAATTACCAAAACAAAAAACAGCAAAAATATCAATTCAAATTTTTGTTGTTGTTTTTCATTTTCATCACTGCAGTAACAAAAACAAAAATGACATTTTTGTTTTCATTATTGTAATAATGAAGATGAAATGCACACACCCCTAATCAGGACAGTAAGTTGAGGGGAGGGTGCGGGGAGAAATCGGTATTCAAAGTTGAAGGAACGGAGATGGGAAATTGGGACCAAAAATGGTAAATCGGTACATTGGGGTCACCTGTTGAGTACCGATTAGTACCGAATGTTACCGGATTGGATCAAGTACCACAATTTGAACAGGCATACCCATTTCTGTGGATACTCTAGGAGAAAGTCCACAAGGAGAGCTTTGAGGTTAGTTCTGTCGCAGCCCCCCCAAGACCCTTACCTCTATCACTTTCATATTTTGGAGCAAAGACTTGAAATTTTGGGGGGATTGGGAATAGGGTTACCAGCTCCCTATGGGAGGAAATCCGGCAAAGAGTCTGACATATTCCTTTGTGATGGAACTAGTGTGATAGTTAAATAAGCTAGGGCATCTCCCTCCCCTGAGAGCAATCCATTGCTGTACTCACATGGCATCATTAATGACCGTGTTCACAGCCTCTGCTAAATCCTGTGCTGTCATTGTGTTGAAATCCAGCTCCACCGCTGCTCCCTTGGCCCTCATGTGCGCAATGTTATCAGGCTGGTCGGCAAACATTGGAATCCCCACCATGGGAATCCCATGGTAAATAGCTTCATAGATTCCATTGGTTCCCCCATGGGTGATGAATGCTTTGGTCTTGGGGTGACCTGGAATGGGAGGGAAGACAGGTTAGTTAGGACCAGATTTCGGCAAGCAGGGAAGCGATTTGAAACCATGGTTCTTTAGCAGCACAAAGGCTTTAGGCATGGAAATCTTGACTGGATTTCACAGCAAATTCCAGTTCAAGTCATGGGAAGGTCCCAAAATGCTTGACACAATGGCCAATATGAATGTAAGTGCCTACAGAGCTCAAGTCGTTCCAATGATCTCTTTGATTAGACCAGCTCCTGTTGGTGAGGGTTTGCCAATGTCATTGACCTCATTCCAGCATCGCAAGGCCAATTCCAAGGAGTGCATGAAAAGTAAAAAAATGTGTACCATGGATCAATAGAGGGGAAACCATAGTTATGACTACAGCTGAAATGAGTACTCACAAAAATGGGTATATCCAGATTGGATACCATAATTCCAACGACTCAGTAACATTGGGTACCAATAGGGCTACCCAATGTGCCAATTTACTGACTTCCAGTATTGATTTACCATAATTTCCAGGTTTCTGTTTTTCCGTTACCAAAATTGGTCAGTAAAATGGAAAATCAGTAACAGTAATACCCAGTATTTTGTGTAATCTGGTGCCCAACTTGGTACTTGGGTACTGATTGATAAAATGGAAAATCAGTCACTCCGTAATGGTAATACCCAATATTTTTGGTATTCAGGTGCCTGACTTGATACTTGGATACTGTTGGGTATCCGACAGACTGCCACAAATAGTGGGCATTACTCACGGGCAGCAAATGTGCTATCGGTTTCAGCTCCAGTTATGGTATTCAGAAATATCAGGATGTCGTGTGGGAGGCATGTTGGGAAGCACTTGGAAAGGCAGCTAAATTTGAGTCCCCTGGTGGTTGGTGTCAGGGAATGATGCAGGCATCAAAAGAAGAAATGAGTCCGCTTCTGTGGCTCTTGGAAGAGCACACAGGATTGTGGGTGGACGCTAAGGGATATTTCAGTAAGAAAGAAGAAAACAGGTGAGTGATAATCTCTACTAGTTTATGGATCTGAATTTTGGAGTAAAAGCAAAAGCCAATCGATAAAAGATAGCAACAGTGAAGATAAGCTGGTTGAGAGAGAGAAATTGAGCGTTGCTAGAATGCAAAGAATGAATGATAGCAGATAATTGCTCAGGCTGGAGACAGGCAGTCCAGGAAAGACGACTGCGTTGGTTTGGTCTATTGAAGACTAGAAATAACTGGATCCTCTTTTGTGACTCTGTGTAAAGAAATTAGACCCACAAATAGATCACAGAATCTGCCAGGCTAGTTCAGAACCAGCAACAGATGAGAGAGCATTGCTATTAGGTGTATTTTATTTATTTTATTATATTTTATTTTATTTGTATTGTTCCCTTTGAGGGTTGTATAGAGTCTTATGTTAAGGTTTTTTGTAAATTGCAATGGCCAAAGGCCACGTAAATAAATTGTTATCTATCATTGCTATTAGGTGGGAATCAAGGAAGAAGAAGAAAGCAAAGAAAAAGAAAGCACGATAGAAGAAACATTCTACTCCATTTGTCCTGAATGGGAAGAGTTAAGGACTTCTGAAAACGCTTCTCACAACAATTAAAAAAGCCCCGGTAAAACCCATATTCCTAATATAGTCTCACCAAGAAGGTCATTTTGAGGAATCCAGTCATAAATCCTAGTGTTGGCTCCTAGAGTTTCTGGCTTCTTCCCTTTGTACCGCCACAGAACCTTGAAGGAAAATATTGGGAAAAGGTATGTAGTGTGGCCCAAGCTGCGGTGCTGCCGTACAGAACGGCCTAGGCGCAATCCCCAACCCATTGTCAACGCAAAGACTCCCATTCGCTTCACTGGGATTTAGAGTAGGCCCTTGCTTACTCTGGCTCTTTTGGGCTGACTACTATGATTAGGAACAGTTACCGCCATGTTGCACACACGCAACATGGGGCACAGCCGATCTGGATCTCTGGCAAAAAGCAGACCAGACTGCTTGTTTCATCAGACCCAGATCAAAACAGGTTGATCCGTTGAAAATCTCTCTCTGCTTAAGCCTCTCAGGCCGGCCCCGTAGTTGCAAGAGGCTCCACCTTCTACAAAGTGTCATGCTCAGAGCTGAATTAACTAATTGCTACTATATAGTATCCAGTCTGATATCACAGTATCAGATATCTGGTCGGATACCAATAATATCTGATTTCGCATCCAGCAGTTCTGCGGTTAACTGGATTATTTATTTATTTATTTTTGTTTTTACCCCGCCCCCCTCACTCTCAGGCAACTCCGGGCGCCTAACATATGTATGGTAATAAAACAAAGATACATTATAAATATGAAATATAAATGTCTCTGTCTGTCTGTGTCACCCATAGCAATACATTAAATTCAACCCTAATCTGTGTAAGAACACATCTCATCAACTAACCCATCCCTCCCTCCCTCCCCCGGCCAAACACTTGATGGAAGAGCCAGGTTTGACAGTGTCAGAAAGCAAGGAGATCCGGGGCCAAGACAAATCTCCACCGGGAGAGCATTCTGCAGCGACAGCACGGCCGCCAAGAACACCCTCCTGTCAGTTCAGACCCACCAGTAACGTGGGACCTCCAACAAATCCGGTTCCAGGCAGAGACAGGGTGGACTGACCAACCCCCTCACTGCCCGGAACAGCTCCGCTGGACGTGACTGAGCGGACTCTATGAAGGCAGCAAAGAACTGTTTCTTTGATGCCCGCACAGCCACGGTATAGGTCTTCAAAAATGCTCTGTTGCAGTCAATCGTCTTGAGTGCGAGTACGGCGCCACCATGGCTCCAACCGCCTCCCTTTGCTGCTCCAGGTTCTCAGAAAACCATTAATGCAGAGACTAGATTGCATGGGGTGGATTACCATTTACCGCATTATTACTATTTATTTATTTATTTATTTATTATTCATTCAGTTTTTATCCTGCTCTTCCCTTGCTCAGGGTGGCATACAAATATATATAAAATACATAAGCATGAAACATATATGAAAAACATATTAAAACATTACCATTTACCGCATTATCAAATTCCCACGTTCCCATTTAATGAATTCCTGTTTGTTTATTTTGACTCCCTCCCTTTGTCTGAGCTTGCCCGCAAATGCGGTAATGAATGGTAATTTGGTAAACTGCAATCGGTATGTGGTAAACCAGTTTAACCTCCACAACATTATCTGGTACTCCGGTTTTGGCAGCTAACCTCTGTGGTAACCGGATAGTTAGCGGATAACCACCAAGCTATCTGGAATCCCGGATATTATCCGTGGATAGATCTTTTTAAAAAAATATTAGTTTCCACTCTAATTTCATGGCACTCTGGAGGGAGCGTGGCTACGTTGGAAAGGGATAGGGGAATGCCTTAGCTCTGACATAGCTACGACCTGGATACATCGGGCAAAGGCTCAGAAGAGCCTGGGTCTTAGACCCAGCTCCGAACCATATTCCTGGCTCAAGGAGAATTTTCCAGTGCTCAGCAGCTTCTTTCCTAGGCAAGCATAAGAGAGATTTTTAAAAAGGTAGAGCTAGGGTTACTTTTACATGGAGAGGGTGTGGTGCTAAATGGGTAAAAGCAGGGTCAAGGGAATACCACACCCCTTCCTAAAATAACCCTGTCCCTTCCAGGGCCTTGTCACATCACAGTTGGCAGGGTTGCCACTACTCTTTGGGAGAAAACCCAGAAGCGGGTGGGACCACATCAGAGGAGGGGAGACAAAGTCCCTTGGTGGCGTAACCCCACCCCCGACGGAATGCTGTGCTGTCACGATGATCTCCAGGGGGAGGGCTACATTGGATAGGAAGCGGGGCAAAAGGGCTGTCAGTCACACTCCTTTCTGATGTAACATGGAGAGGTGGGCACCCTGCATTTTGGCAGCTATAAGCAAGGCCTTGTGAATTCTTTGCTGTCGCAATTATCACCATTTTTGCAGTATTTGACACTTGTGTAAATTTTTTGCAGCAATTGTCTCTGCCAGCACAGAATCACAGTCTGTGTGGGGAGGAGGGGGAGGCAGCCAATAGAATTACAACACAACTAGGAGCTAGCCAATGGAGCGCCAGCACGACTAGGAGCTAGCCAATGGCATGCCATCGCTATCAACTTCTACACAACATTTTTTGCGGCAAATGGAAATGTCACCACCGTTTCACTCAAAACAGAAGTTTTTGTAAAGAGGCTGGTTTTTTAACCAAGAACTTTTTTTATTTGAAAAAACAAAAACAAACAAAAAAATCAAATTTCTGTCTTTCTCCAGGGGACTCACCTTCTGTGGGATTTGGCTGAGAGCCAAGGCGACCATGTTGTTTTTTTCATCTGTTAAATTTTTCACTATCGACCCCAAAGAAAAGACCACGATGCCATCTTCCCCTGAACTCTGGACAAATTCCTCCATTTCCTGCATCGAGAAGAAAGTCTTGCTTAAAAAAACAAAAAAACAACAACCACTCACAAAGTTAACACAGCACAGGGCAGTGGGGTGGCAGTTTGAAAAGGCTAAATATGTATCCCTGGATGTTGCAAAGAACATGGATAGAAACATGAGTATTTAGATTTTTAACAAGAGATTCTGCAGAGTGGTTAATTAAACCAGGTCATTAGCAATATAATATTGTATGACTTGTTATTCATTAAAACCCTAATGATCTACTTGACTCTGTCCAACACCATGAGAGACCAGTTCAATTGAACCATTGTTCCCATTGCCGCAAAACCAGGAGGTGGCTTGGGAGCATGAGATTGTGCTCATTCCCAATGGGAGCAGTCTGGCTCCCAAGTCCACTCAGTGGCTGAACCCTTGCTCACATACCCTCTGTGGACAAGTCAAAGTTTCCCATTGTAAGGCAAAAGCTCCCCACTGGTGAAATTCAAAAGGGAAGTAAGTCGCAATTCCAGTATCCCTAAGCAGTGGGTCTCGTGCTGGATTGTTCCCATTTATAAGAGGGGGAACACTCGGGACCTGGATTGCTATAGGCCCATCGGCCTAATTTCAGTTATAGGCAAACTTTAGGCTAGGATCTTGTTGCAACATCTTGAGAAGTGGGCTGAAGAGCAGCGTTTGTTACCTCAGGAGCAATTCGGGTTTAGGAAGGGGAAATCGACGATTGATTGCTGCTTTATCCTTTAGCATATAATATTTAAATATACCAACGTTAGGAAGGGGAAGTTATATCTGGCATTCTTGGACTTAACTAAGGCCTTTGACTTGGTAGCCAGGTCTTGACTTTGGGCCAAGTTGAGGCTATGGGGTATCGAGGACAAG
>QEPC01000155.1:1862039-1873680 GCA_003113815.1 Sphenodon punctatus | reverse complement strand
GGGGGGGGGGGGGGGGGACAGAATCATAGAATCTTCGAGTTGGAAGGGTTGATAAAACGTAACACCCATTTTATCGGCGTTAGCATGTCTGTGTGAAAAGGGCCCTTGTCCGAACCCGACAGCGACAACTTCCCAGACAGATAGCTGTCCAGCTTCTCCCTGAAAGCCTCCCGTGAGGGAGAGGCTACAACCCCTCAAGGCAACTTGTTCCATTGCTGAAAAAGCTGTTATGAAGTTTTTCTGATATCTAACCGAAATCTACCTTCCTCTAACTTGAGCCCCTCTAGTCCTGCCCTATGTAGCGAGTGCGACGCAGAACAGTTTCTTCCCATCTCCATGGTAGCAGGCTTTTGAAGACTGCTAATCATGTCTCCCTTTAGTCTTCTCTTCGCTAGGCTAAACACACCCAGTTCCTTCAACCTTTCCTCAAGACTAGCATTTCCAAATCCTTTATCATCGTTACCGCCCTCCTCTGAATCCGCGTCAGTTTGTCAGTGGTCCTTAAAATGAAGTCCCCAAAACGGGACACAATACTCCAGGTGAGGCCTGAATTGCATTAGCCTTTTTTGCAGCCACGTTCCATTGCTGACTCCGGTTCAGCTTGGGATCAACCACAATCCCTAGATCCTTTTCACATGTGCTGCTGCCATGGTTTGAAATGGTTGAAACTACGGATAAACAATTCAGCGCTGCTGCTTAAATAGGGCTGAAGAGGGTTTCAAAAGCGAGCGGCCCGCTTTTGCGTGGTGCACAACCACGCGCCGCTGTCAGAGCTGGGAGCCTGGAACCAGGAGGCTGCGCCTCCCTGATGTAAACCCCACCCTTTCAGAGTGTCACGGCATTGCGCCACTCCTGTGGGGGGAAAAAAAATCCCTATGGCCCACTCCCTTTCTGACATTCCTGCCCTCTGCTGGCCACCCCTGGAAGTTGCAACGCTTTGGGTTAGCCTCTTGCTGACCTGGAGTGACTGGCGCTTCCCCCGGAGTCCAGAGATTCAGGGTGAAAAACCCGGACGCTCCAGGGGAAGTCCAGAGAGAAGACAACCCTACCCCTCCGCTGCCCCCCCCGCTCCACATCTGAATCGACAAGCTGAGAGAAACCTGCGTTACCAGCTTCCAGCGTGGGGGGCTGCACATTCCTGACCGCTGACTTTTCTCTAAGTGACCAGAAGTCAAGTAAAAATAAACAGGCCCTTAGGCATTCCGGCTTGCAAAGACACAAGCGAAGGCATTGCAAAGAAGAAGGAGAGGAGAGAGGGCAGGCACGTTTGTAGTGATCGCTGAGGGCGGCAGCACACAGCCCTCGTGCCTGGGATTTCCTTTGCATTTCTCTGCTCAGTTCACAAACTAGCCCTGCCGCAAAGAGGCCTCAATAACACCGGGTGCAAATCGCTGCGACACAGGGCGATACGATAGTAACCGTACCGCGGCATACCGGCTACGTGCTTGGGGGTGGGGGACATTGTCAGGTTGGGGCGCAGAATAAATGTGGGCCTGACCAGGCTGGTCAGTGAGACCTCCCCTGCCCCACCCCCCGTGAGGGGAAACAGAGCAAATGTGCAGCTGGGGGGCTCCACCCCTGGCACGCCCCGCCGGGTAGCCATGGCGGCCAATCACAGGCAGTCATGGTGGCTGGCTATGCGTCTCCCCACAGACAGACATGCTGGCCCGCTATGCACCCAGATTTATCCGGAGGACCAATTCTGGGCCAGCCGGAGCAGCAGCGCGCCCACATCTGGCGGCCCAGAAATAGACATCACGGTGAGTCCCCCGCCCAGGCGGGCTGTAGCAGGCCAGTGTTGCATCTCACCCATACTCTCGGTCCAGCATCTTCAGACTCACTAAGCTAAGAGTTAAATCAGGATCACTGTGGGTGATTTTTACCGGTGCAAGGAGCAACTAGGCGGCACCCAACAGTGGCCTAGCTAGGTTCAATAGGGCCCTGGGGGCAAGTCAAATTATTGGGCTCCATACCAACTGCGTCGGCACCATTTTGGAAAAGGGCAGCCAGTCTGCACATGCACAGTGGCCATTTCTGCGCACGCGCAGAACACTCCCAGCTCCATTTTGGGAAAGGGCACGTCTGCCACAGAACGGCTCCAGCCGCCATTTTCCAATTCAATTCAATTCAATTCACCTTTTATTTGTATCCCGCTCTCTCGCGCCTACGACCACTCGAGGCGGCCAACAACAAAGGTAGAACATTCCCAGCTCCATTTTGGGAAAGGGCACGTCTGCCACAGAACGGCTCCAGCCGCCATTTTCCAATTCAATTCAATTCACCTTTGATTTGTATCCCGCTCTCTCGCGCCTATGGCGACTCAAGGCAGTCAACAACAAAGGTAGAACATACGTCATAACAACAACTATAATTCAATACAAAAAATAACCCAATCATCCCACAATTGATCACAATATTACATCATCATAATCTTTCATCATCAACCTATTGCTCTATCCCTGCTGCCGCCAGGGAACCAACACAATTTCATCCCAAACTCCTGCTCTCACCAGGAGAAGGGGCCCAACCTCACTCCAATTTACAAATAATATACAACATGATTCAATATATAACAACAACAATAACTCCCCCATATCTATCAATACAACACAACCCAATCCTGCCATAATAATAATCCCTGCCCCATTCCTTCCCCTGCTGCCACCAGAGGGCGGTACTAGGGGGGGAAAGTGCATGAGTGTGCGTGCCGTGCGGTGAGTTATTATTAATTATTATTATTAATTATTAATTTAAATAAAAAAACGAAACCAACAAAAACCGGTATGGGTCATTTACAAATTCCCCCCTCGCCCCCCGAAAACAAAGGGGTTTTTGTAAACAAAAAACAAACGATGATGTGCACACCCCGAATTTCCTTCCTACTGCTCCCCTTTTGCCTATTAGTGCTCCCGCATGGTGCCCTTTGTTCCTGCTGTCCCTCCCCCTGCTGTCCGCAACACTCTCTTGCCTTACGTTCACTGGGGGAGTGAGGCGCCAGAACAGAAGCAGAGACAAGCCGTGCCATCTTTGCGCTTGTGTAGCCTGATATGCCCACAAAATGTGACGCTTTTAGATGTCCCACGAGGGGGTTGGATCAGCAGATTTCTCCTGTGCACAAAACGTGTGTGTGTCTGGGTGGGGGGTAGACAGGTCTCTGCAATAGCTCTCTTACCTAAAATGTTACTGTAATACTGATTCCACTCTGGCTCCAAAGCATACAGGAAAAGCATATCTTGGAAAGCTAAAAAGAGCCAATTTTTCAGCCTCTCCCCAAAGGACATTCGGTCTATCAGCCCCACGGTACTCGCCGGGACATACGAAGGGGGAGCCGGAAGACCTCCACAGAGTCTCTCCATTGAATTCCCATCGGAGAACCGGAAAGTATAGACAAAAGGGATCCCCAACATCTCAGCGACCAGCTCACCGCCAGGAGAGAGAGGGTCCGAGAGCAGAAGATCAAATCCCGCTCGTCGTAGCCTGGCCATCAGCTCCGGGTTCAAGACGGCACTGTCGCAGACCTGCCTGGACATCTCGATGAAGACCGCGATAGATTCCTGCATTTTCATCACGGCCTTCCAGTAGGGTAGGTTGGGCAACTCGTACATCCACACGTACAAGAAGTTCTCCAGGGATGCCAACAAGGCCTCCCTGCTGAAGGGTACAGGGAGAACCTCAAAGTGGAAAGGGTCCGAGGGCTTACTGTTGTCGATGAGTAGATTAGCTGACGGAGTCAGCACGGTCACCTCATGACCCCTGAGAACAAGTTCTTCCAGCATCAGCTTCATGTTGATCCAGTGACTGCCGTCAGTGGGCCAGACCAGCACTTTCCCACCCAAGCCTGTCCCCCAGCAACACATCTGAACGCAGAGCAGCACGAGAACATAATTCCCCACCATGATGCCTGACGGAACACGTTGCTCCCCGTGAATGAAGTAAACTTAGTCCCGCAGTTCATAGTGCAAGTCATTCTAGGAACGGCCCCTAGATCTGGTCTTTTGAGATAAGGGTCATTTTGTCCAATGCACTAACACTTTACAGAGGGAAAGGCTCAGCAAGCGTAAAATCCTGGCATGGATCGTATATCAGAGAGAGTCTTGCAGACTCTTGGTCAATTGCTCCTTCTGCTGGGCAGATTGTGTCACACATTTTCAGAACTGCCTTGTGGGACAAGAGACTGTGCTACAGAGGAGTCCGGCTGAGATGAATTTTTGTGAGATTGCTTTATAAACGTTTTGGCTTCTCAGAAATCTAAGGTGCGCAGAGTTAAAGAAAGAGGGCAGTGGAAGTTTTTACCCAAATGCTATTTCACCCTCTGTCGTAACTTGACCAATGGAAAGAGCCATTCGACAGTGGAACAGACACTGTCTAGGGCGGGTGGACTCCCCTTCGCTGGAGGTTTTAAAAAAGAGGCTTGACGGTTCATCTGTCAGGGATGATGTAGCTGTGGATTTCCTGCATTGAGCAGGGGGTTGGACTAGATGCCCTCCGAGTCCCCTTCCAACTCTCAGATTCTATTATTCGAAGTTTAGTCTGTAGTAGGGATGGGACTAGCAGTATCAGATTAATCCAATAATGCCGATAATTGGCAATATCGGATTAATCCAATAATACCGATAATATCAGTATCAGCATATTGTTTTTTTAACATTGCTGATTTTTTGGATCTTTAACATTGCAGCCATTTAAAAAATGGCCACAATGTTATATAGATAAAAAAACCCAGCAATGTTAAAAAACCGATATGCCAATACCGATAAATCCAATATCGGATTATCCTATACCGATAAAACCAGTAACCGATAATTTGCCAATAGTCCCAGAAATCATTCAGATGCACACAAGGAAGTTGCTTTAACTAGGGAGCTAACCGTTAGTCAGCTGTTTCTCATGCTTAATTTTGGCCACATTTCGATGAACAGAGGTAAACCAAATCCGCTACCCCAATGTTTTATCATTTCACATGCCTCAGCTGGATTCTAGCAGGTACCTCTTCCAAAACACCAGGTGGAATTATGCCCCTTTCGTACTCCTTTTGGGATTTACTGGTTTGTGAAGCTCCCATTGGACTTAAGCTCCTCTCTCCTGAGTTGTTTCATAGGAAAGTGCAGCAGATATTTGACGGCATAGAAGGCCCTAAACTATACATAGATGCTATTCTGATCTGGCCTGAGACGCTTGAAGAGCACAGCCAGAGGCGGCTGGAAAGAATTCGCAATGCGGCGTTGAGGCTGCAAATTCCACGCGAGTACCGTAACGAATTTAGAGGAAAGGTTAACAGAGCAAGGTGTACAAGCAGATTCCTTGAGAGGGCCAGGCGATTACCGACATGCCTGCTCTCGCAGGCAAAGCAGGGCGTTCAGAATTTCCCGGGGCAGAAACTATTTTGTGGTTAAGTTTTTACCAAATCTAACAGAACAAACCACACAGCTTAAGTTGCTGCTATGTGAAAAAAAAACCTCAATGGACATGAGATCAGTGTCACCAGAATGATCTACCTGACGGGGTTGTTATGAGGCTGAACTAGATAAGGATTGTAAAGCACTGCAAGTGACATAGGAATCATAAATACGTATCATAATGCACTACAGTAGCCCTGATAACGTCGTTTTCATGACTTCAGAGACAGACTCCTGAGGTAGTTTTTTCAAGTTCCTAAATGAAAGGTCAGATTCTCTGCTTGTGCAACTTGTGTCCCCAGAAAACGTCTTAGGGGACAAGGATGCCCTAGAAAGAAAGCGTAGGTACCTCGAAAACGCAGATCCATAGAGTCTTCCATCAAGTCATCCATCTTCTTCTTGGTGGATGGCACGGTGATGATGACCACGTCCAGATTGAAAGAGAAAGGTTTGGTGGGATCAATGATCAATGATCTGAAGGAACGAGGGCACGCCATCACAGTAATTTCACGGCCCCTGGCAGATAATCTTGATATTGATCCAATGGCTATTATCCGAAAGCCGGGCCAGCACTCTCCCACCAGCCACTGAGCGCCACCAAAATAGAGCCAAGAGCATAAGTGCTATACCAGGTCAGACCAATGGTCCATCAAGGCCAGCATCCTGTCTCTGACAGTGGCCAATCCCTTTCTCTTGGGAGAAGTACCCAACAGGTCACAATGAGCGATCAATTCCCTGTTGTTCACTCCCAGCTCCTGACAGTAAGAAGTTACGTCCCACAAACCTACTTGGCTAGTAGCTGCTAATGGAGCTACTCTCCAAGAACTTATCCCACCAGGCCAGCTACTCTACTGGCCTTGACCCTGTCTCTTATACACATCTAGATGTGTATAAGAGACAGCAATAGGGTTGAGTTTCCCTTATCTAGTTCTACTCGCAGGTCATCAACCAAGGCCACAAGCACAGTCTCAGTGCCATAACCTGGATGAAAACCAGACTGCGAGGGATCCAGAAAACCTATGCGGTCCAGATGCTCCTGGAGCTGCCGAGCCACCACCCGTTTAATAACCTTCCCTATTGGGGGGGTTGGGCGGGGCGCAAGTGTCTGCTCTGTGGGGCACTGTGGAGCTGGGGGGATATTTACTGTGAGTGTCTGTTCACTGGAGTTCTTTGGGGGGGGTCTGTTCTATAGAGCTAGAAAGTGTCAGTTCTGTGTAGTTTTATGGGGGATTTGTGGAGTTGGGTTTAATGGGGGGTGGGTATAAAAGATCATTTTCTGTAGAAACACAGCCATTACGCTGCCCAGCTTGTGGAAAGAGGTAGCAGCTATTTATTCTGGAAGACACGAAAGGGACAGAATTTAAGTTAGACATCAAAAGGCAAAGTTGCAACAGCATGAAATCACAGCAATGCTGAACCAAACATACCAAAATAATTATCCTAGAGCAACTATTGTCCTAAAGGTGAAACAGCATCTTAAGGTCACCCACTGGCAACTTGGGCTGAATCAAAACAGTTCCACAAAAAAATAATAATAATGGGATGACTTTTGAAATGTCAATCAGAATGCTGATCAAAATTTTCGATTGGAATTCCGATCGGCCGTTCTCTGCCTGCGCAAAATGGCGGACATGTTTACGATGGTTCCCGCGAACAAAAAATCAAAATGATCGTTCAGATTTTTGTTCAGATCAATCAAACCGAATGGCTCCACCAAACGGAATCCGGTCAGAACCAGACTTTCGTGCCTACCGAGCAACACCAGTGCTAGGGGACTGCCAAGGAAAAAGCCTGCTTTTTATGAACTGTCAGAAGTGGGTGGGGAGGGAGTTTATTAACTTACCTTTTCTCCTAAGCTCTGGAGTCTGGCAATCCGCGGCAGGCAGAAATGCCAAAGAAAATAACTCCGCATGCACAGAAATCTCGGGAGAATGGAGCCCGAACGCTATTCCAGGGAGGTTTGTCACTTGCTTTGGGAAGTTTTAGTTTCACGGGCACTCCAATATACATTGTTGCTGTGAATATAACCTCCTGCAAGAGAAAACCTCTTTGAAATCAGCCTAGAGGGCAGAGGGCCAGTTGCCCTTCAATCTCTGTTATCTATGGCACAGTCATTCTTACTTAGCAAAAATCCTTCACCTGCCTGGGTTTATCTCCCTGTATCTATATCCTTGGTTTGATCAGTTCGATCAGGACACGGTCAAGGCAAATTTGTTATCACAACTGTAGCCTGGGATATTCACTTAAAACTTTTTTTTCTACTTGCCAATACCAATAAAAATGTCACTTTGAAGGTTGTTAACTTAGCACGCAGCTCAGCGGTTTACAGGCAAACTAAAACATCAAAGGTTATTTAATGCTGACGGTTGTATATATTTTTTCTTGGGGGATTTTTACTACCTATTAGAGGGCTATATGGTATTAGGTGATGAAATTTGTTTTATCAAGTTTGTCTTTACTTCTTATTTGAATCTATTTGTAATATTGTCACAACCTACGGTTACGACAATTAATGAATTATACTACTACAACTGTAGTATTTTAGACCAAAGCAATGGCACATGGTGCCGGGCAGGAGACACTATGATCCTCAATAAACAATTGCACAAGACGTAGGGCAGCTTTCACCCTCTTGCAAAATCACGGGGTCCTGGAATGACTCAGCAGTGTCGCAAGACAACCCCGCTCACACGCCTAGTGCACTCGGATGGAATAGCCCATTGCCAAGTCAGAAAACCAGCCTATTTCCCAAGCTCCCCGAGGGGCACAGCTTATCCTTCTAATTCCAGTAAGGAGGAAGGGAAAAGGGATGGTGCTTTCCAGACAAAGTTGCCCCACTGAATTCCCAGCAGAGGAAGAGAGGAGGNGATCAATGATCTGAAGGAACGAGGGCACGCCATCACAGTAATTTCACGGCCCCTGGCAGATAATCTTGATATTGATCCAATGGCTATTATCCGCAAGCCGGGCCAGCACTCTCCCACCAGCCACTGAGCGCCACCAAAATAGAGCCAAGAGCATAAGTGCTATACCAGGTCAGACCAATGGTCCATCAAGGCCAGCATCCTGTCTCTGACAGTGGCCAATCCCTTTCTCTTGGGAGAAGTACCCAACAGGTCACAATGAGCGATCAATTCCCTGTTGTTCACTCCCAGCTCCTGACAGTAAGAAGTTACGTCCCACAAACCTACTTGGCTAGTAGCTGCTAATGGAGCTACTCTCCAAGAACTTATCCCACCAGGCCAGCTACTCTACTGGCCTTGACCACATCCTCAGGCAACAAGTTCCACAAATTAATTATGTGTTGAGTGAAAAAATACTTTCTTTTATTGGTTTCAAATCTACTGCCAGTTAATTTCATGGAGTATTCCCTACTTCTAGTACTGTTTGAGAGAACAAACAACAACTCCCTATTTCCGCGTTCCACGTCACCCATGATTTTATAAATTTCTATCATATCCCCTCTCAGTCATTTCTTCTCCAAGCTAAAGAGCCCCAACCTATCAAACTTCTTTCTGTACAGCAGCCATTCCAGACCCTTTGCCATTTTTGTTGCCCTTCTCTGTACCTTTTCTATTTCTCCTATATGTTGTTTTGAGATGGGGTGACCAGAACTACACACAATATTCAAAGTGTGCACTGCTTGCATCATAGATTTATATGGAGGCATTATGATATTTTCAATTTTATTCTCTATCTTTTTCTGAATAATTCCTGTTTGATTTTTTTAAAGCTGCATCACACTGGAGCTGAGGATTTCTGTGTATTGTCCACAATGACTCTGAGATCCTTTTCCTGAGTGGTAAACCCTAATTTGTAACTAGGAATGGGTGAACGCGGTTTGGAAGTTCGGAATTCAGCCGAACTCGATCTGTTCGGTTGACTGAACCAAATTGCCGAACTTGAATTTCAAACCGAACCGTACTGAATTTCCGAACTCCGTTCTGTTCACTCATCCCTAGTGGCAACAAACACAAAAAAAACCTGGTTTTGAATGGCCGAACTTAGTTCGGAAGTTCAGAATTCAACCAAACTCGGTCTGTTCAGTCGACCGAACCGAACTTCCGAACCGAACTCAAATTTTAAACCGAACCGAATTTCCGAACTCAAATTTTAAACTGAACTGAACCAGATTTCCGAACTCCGTTCTGTTCGTCCATCCATATTTGTAACCCAGGAGAACTCGTGAAATCCATTCCCAGCCATGGCACGCCAGATGCCTTCTCCCAGACTGCCTCTCTTGATCATGTTTCTTGGAAATGACCAGGCATCCAACTTTAGGGGGTGTGCAGTTTGTTTAAAACGCAGTTCAGGTGCAAAATGGCTACCAGGGCTGTTCTTCACATGCGCGGCTTTTCCCAAAATGATGCTGGCAGCATCAGTGCCATTTTGGAAAAGGGCAACCCGTCTGCCCACGTGCAGTGGCCATTTTGGCATACACACAGACCGGCTGCCCTTTTCCAAAATGGCGTCGACACTGCCAGCACCATTTTGGAAAAGGGCTGCGCGTGTGAAGAATGCTCCAGAAGCCATTTTGTGCATGCGCAGTGATTTTAAAAAATAATTATTTTTAATAAAATAGAAGAAAACAACACAAAAAAACCCCTCCCAAAGCAGTAGGGGTTGTTTACGAACCCCCTCAAAAACGGAAGGGTTTTTGTTGACAAAAACTAAAACACAAATGAGAATGAACGATATGCCTACTGCACACCCCGCGCAGCAGCTACAAGTTAAATCTTAAAACACTGCCTAATCTTTGTTACAACAGCATCGTGGAAGGTTAAATAAACTATAAAATAAAATAAATCAAACAAAATCCTGCCCTGGACAGCACAGCATGATTCCGCTACTTACTACAGCTCACGTGAGTAATTACTTCTGCTGCAGGGTAATTGCTACGCTCAGTTCTTGGCGTGGATGAATAATTGCTCCTTTTACAACGTATAACTACTCTTGCCCTCCCTTGGCATAGCTGCCAGCTGATAGGCCACTTCAAACTGTAGGCTGATGATCAGGGCCCAGGGAGACGGGCGTTAGACACATACCGCCTATGATGTCGCATCAGCGCCTGACCTCCAATTGATTGAAAGAGTCAGTCAAGAGGCCTTGAATCAAGTTATTTGTCTCTGTTGCTTGGGAAGGCTGAGCCTAGTGGAGGAGATAGAGGCTACCGACTGAGAGAAGGGAAGTAGTCAGCATTTGCTGATCTTGCTGACTTTTAAATTCTACCACTGATGCATGGGAAGCACTACATAAGGAGATAATCAGTGCCATACTGGGTCGGATTAATGGTCCATCGAGCCCAGCATCCGGTCTCCAACAGTGCCCATTTTCAGGCATTTCGGAGGAGTACCCAACAGGTCATGATGACGTGATCCATGCCCTGCAGAACTCCCAATTCCCCCATCCGTGACCTTCAGTGATCCCAACTGAGTGCACACTGCGGCGACTGTAGAGACACTAGTCCATAGCCCAATGCATTGCAGAATTCCAGTGGCTGGTGGCAGACACTCAAAAGAATGAGGTGACCCCTCATTTCTATTTTTGAGTAGGCCTTAGCAGAGAGAGTAAGGATGAACTAGCTTGGATAGACAGACACCCCAACTCATCTAGACACATTTTTCAACTTGTGTCTGAAGACTGACTGCCATCTTACACAGGATCACCAACGTAGATGGCACTACCCAAGAGTCGACTCGGTAGCCATACCAGTCAGATGTTTGTCTGCCTTGGCCATGGAAGCCAAGCCTATGGGTGCCTTTAGACACAACGGCAAGTGGTGGTGGAATGTGTGTTGACACCATTCTCTGACCCACATTTGTCCCCGATTCGCCCCATTACTGTTTTCCACGTCCAGGGGCTAATCGGAGTCCTGTCTGCCGCTCGTGGCGGAAGCTCTCGTGGCGGAACCAGTCCCATGGAATTATGGGAGTTGTAGTCCATGCGGGAGAGCGGTCAGGTCTGCCTGATCCTCCGCTCCGTGCCGCAGCTAAGCAGATGATTCCTCACTGCTCACCCCCCGGATGCTCTGGGAGAGTGCACAGATGGTGTGCAGCAAGGAATGAGCTATTTGGCGGGGGTGCAGAGGGGAGGATTTGGGGCAGGCAGACCGCAAATGGCTTTAAACACACCACCCGATTCCTTTAGACACAAGGTTAGCCACGGGGGACAGGGGGAAACATTCAACTCCCACACCCGATACATCCGTGCAACCAAGGAGGAGTTAATGGGAGACTAACGGGGGG
>QEPC01000155.1:1796322-1858900 GCA_003113815.1 Sphenodon punctatus | reverse complement strand
ACCGCAAGCCCCATTGGCTCCGTGCAGTCTAGGCCGTGGCCAATAGCAGACTGCGAAGCCAGTGGTCTGAGGCGAAAAGGGATGGTGATTGGCAGGCTGGCTGCTACTCCAAGCCTCTCCACCCCAAGTGCCTGAAAGTCTCCTCCTCTGCTGACTTCCCCTCCCTGTCACGTTTTGCCTTCCAGTGACACGTTTTTGCCACCCGAACTCACCCAAACGCGATCCAAACTGATAGGTCATTTAGACGTTCGGATCTAGTTCAGTTCGGTCAGTTCATGTTTGGATTCGGGTTCGGTCATCCGAACAGGCCGAGTTTGCGTCGAACTCCGAATTTCCAAACCATGTTCGCTCGTCCCTACTCAGTACTCAAGCAAAGTCAGGCTTCCGCTCCTTGCTCCTTCTCCTCCATCTCCAGCACTCCCCTTGGCAGGAAATTTTCCAAAAGGTGCTCTTGAAGTCTGGGGCCACGGCAAACTTCATGGACTTAGAGTTTGCTCAAGTCCACCTCATGGTCAGACAAGCCAAGGCCACCGCCATCCTGGTAGAGTCCTTTAACTGCTCCCTGTCATCCTTCATGGTGACTGTGGGCCCTCAAAATCACAAAGGAACTTGCCAATTTGACCTGGTCTGCTCCCCATACTTGCCAATAATTCTTGAAATCACATGGCTAAGCAATCCATGGCCGTTGGGTTCGTTGGTTGAGCCAAACATTAGTATTCCAGTCCCCACATTGTCAACAGTCAGGTCTTCCCAGTCTAGCTCAAACACCAAATCTCATCCCTTTAGCCTTGGGAAAACCAACAGCTGATCATCCAAAGCCATGCCTAGATCTCATCTCCTTCAGTATGCAAAATGACTAGACTAAATCCATAATTCTCAGACTCTGCTGATGTTTTTGACAAGAAATGAGTGAGTGAGTGAGTGAGGTTTAATGGCATGATAGCGGTCAGGTCATATTGCACCAAACAAAAGGTGAGGCTAAAACAAGAAGCTAAAACAAGATACGCCACAAAAGGGAAGCCAAAAACTATGGAACCATCCGATAACTGCTAAAAAAAACAAACATAAAAAAGCGTGACTGACAGACATGATAAAAGCAACCCCTTCAAGGGGGCCCAGGTGGAGCCCACCTGTCCTTTTGGGACCCCAACCCTGGGGCCCTAGGTAAATTAGCATCTACATGTGTAAAAACAAATGTGGATGCAAAACTTTCCCCAGGGTTGGAAGGCAAAACCTCATGGCATGGCTAAAAGCAAGCGAAAACAAGACACACCTCAAAAGGTAAGCTATAAAGTGGGGAACTAGCCAATAAACTTAAAAAAGATAAATGTTTTGGACAAGAAAGAGGACAAGAATGGCTCTAAGTCATCAGACATTGAAGTTCAAGCACTCAGGGAATACAATCCTGAAAACCTGGACTAGGAATTCAACCACGCATTTACTATCCCCCGTGAGGGCACTCATCTTCCCGAACACCAAGAAAGATGGTCACACTTCATCCATGTATCGACTACCGAGCTCTGATCAAGAGAACCATCCAGAACCTGTATCGTTTCCCACTCTTCAATAAGCTCCTTAAAAGGTTTCACGTCACTAAACATTTCACCAAATTGGACCTGTAAGGAGCATGCAACTTCATTAGAAGTCACAAAGATGACAAGTGGAAGACTACTTTCCAAACTTGCTACAACCATTTCAAGTAGCTCATCATGCTCTTCAGCCTGTGTAATGCCCCGAAGGGTGATGAAGACTAGGGACGGGCAAACAGAAAGGAGTTCGGAAATTCGGTTCGGTTTGAAATTCGAGTTCGGTTCGGAAGTTCAGTTCGGTCAACCGAACAGACTGAGTTCGGTCCGAACACCAAACTTCCGAACCGCGTTCGCCCATCCCTAATGAAGACCTTCCAGCACTTCATAAATGCTGTTCTTCACCAACATGCTAGACCAAGTCCTGATTGTCTTTCTGGACAACATCCCTATCTTTTTTGAGCCCCAACGGCTCCATGCTTTGCATGTGGAAAGGCTCAACCAGAATTAATTCTTCACCAAACTGGAAAAAATGTGAATTTGACCACTGCACCATCCTTGGGCATATTGTTTCCCTGGAGGGGATATGACCATGGGCCTCCAGATGGTAGCTGCTATCATCATCATCATCATCATCACTTTAATTTATATCCCGTATTCTCTCAATTTTCCAAATGGCTCGAGGCGGCTTACAACACAAATACAATAATACATACTGTGCACAATGCACCAAATAACATCTTAATACAAAAAAAATCATCATTAGCAACAGCAAACCCCTCATGTTAACATACATAATGTAGTTCTACCAGTCCCCCCCAAAAAAACAAATACAAAAATGCATCACCCTCCAACCTTCTCATGTCTGCACTCTACCAACATCAGAGATCCAGACTCAACTATTTTCTTACCTCCACCCTGCTGCCACGAGGGGGGCCCCTCCTCCTACCCTCTTGCTCTCACCAGGAGGGAGGGTCCTCCCACACACCAGATAGACATACCCCTCCCCCTCCCACCAAATACTAATTACCCCAACTCCGTCTGCCGGCCCCAACTGTCGGACCCGGCCGAAGGGCACAGCCAAAGGGCAGGCCCCTTTGGACATGCCCCTTCAGCACGGACTTCCAGCACGGCCGTCGGCCGCTCCCTGTGTTTGAGGGAGCGACCCGGAAGCCAGCCTCCCCAAGCCCCGCCCCCACAATGGGGGTGGAAGAGCCAACACCCTGTACCGGCTACCAGCTGGGAGAAAACTTCCCCCACCATGTCGGTAAGCAAACTCCTGGGGGGTGTGTGTTGATGAAGGCTATCCCCAACCACAACGTCCATGAGGGGGTGGGGGCGGCTAAAGAACATCCTCGGCCACAGTCTCCAAGGAGGCGGCAATGATATATGCCCCCAGCTGTAGTCTTCACGGGGCAGGGGCAGGCAAAATACACCCCCAGCCACTTCCTCCAAGCAGGGAAGTGGACGATATACACCCTCAAGCAGAGTCATAGACCGGGCTCCACCGAAGGATGTGCCAAGAGTACAAGGCTTCCTTGATTTTGCATACTTTTGCTGCCATTTTGTCATTTCTCCCCATCTAGCCACTCCTCTCACAGTCTTCCTCCAGAAGGTAGCCTATTTCATTGGGACCACCCAAGCTCAGAATGTCCTTGAGCGAATAAAGCAAGCCTTTGTCTCTGGCTGCCGTCCTTGTCCACCCCACCCCTGCTCAACCCTTTGTTCTAGAAGCCAACACATCAGATATCATCATAGGGGCATGAATATCGTAATAGGTGCCGTCCTATCTTAGCACCAATGGTCCAACTGTTTTAAGCTCTTTCATCTGGTTTCCTGTGAGCCCCCTAGAGATAATATCTTCTGCAGCTGGGCCCATTGCTTTACTTGCTTTTCCTCTGGCTGCTGATCTAGGCCCGAGGTTTGGGAGAACCTTGGAATCTGCTTATCCAAACTGGCCAGGTTTCAGGGTGCTGGAAGTCAGATTCTGCTGGGGGTGCTACTTGGAAACAGACAGGGGATGGGGTGGCCATGGCTGCAGTTCAGTAGTTCACAGTACTTCAAGCTGGTTAGGACTCACCCTGCAGGCTGGGCTCTCTCTCTGGACTAGGCCTCTCCTTTTGTCTGGTGCTGTAGCAGGGATAATCTGGCTGTGGCTGCAGTAGTTAGGCTTCCAGTGTTCCTGATGTTGTCATCTGTGTCCCCCTGACCTTCATGTCAGGCTTTCTGAACTCTGTAGAGGCTACGGTCAGTCAATCCCACTTCTGACACCATGTGGAGTTAACAGAGAGTCTGGACTCCATGATGAAGTAAAAGTAAACGGCTTTATTCTCTTTCCCCCCGCCCCCCAACCACAGTCCTAGCGCCACCTAGTGGCCCTAGTAGTTATACAACTAACACCACACAAGGTAGGTTAAACGATCTCTTTTATTGGAACAACTGCTGTTGGCGGAAATGAGGACGCTTTCGGCCCCACAACCTACCTCAGGCACGTAGCGTAGCTAGTAGAAATATGAAAAATGGTCATGTTACATGCCTGAGGGAGGGCCCCGTGTGGCCCGAACGTATGCTCCTTTTCACCAAGATATCATTCAAACCACCTTGTCTCCATCTCTGTCACTCGGGACCGACACGGCGACCGCACAATCTCTCGGGATGGCATACGTCAGGGGCAGGGAAACCTTTTCCTGACCAAGGGCCACTTAAACAATGAGTTCGAGCTCCAAAGGGGTGCTTAAAGGCTGCGCTCAGAAAAAGGAGAGACCAAATGGTGGATCCATGCTGCAGATCTGTCCCCTGTCTCCTTGTGTGCAGGGGCCCTCATCTCTGCTCCCTTCCCCTAAGCTCAGTGTTTCCGTGCTCGGGGGTAGGAAGTGGATCCAGGGGCCAGATCCAGGACCTGGGAAAGTGGCCAAATAAAAACGAGCCATGGGCTGCATTTGGCCCCCGGGCCTGAGGTTCTGGTATATGTGACTGGTCTCCACTCTGCTTTCTCTAAAATAATTAATTGAGACAATTTAGACAATGAGAAAAGAGCCTGCCACACACATATATCAACAAAACATCTTTGAAACAAAACCCAAATGTCAAATGGGGTGCTGGGGGGGAATAGAAATACAAATCATATTTTAAAAAACCAACAACTCATCATGCTACAAGTGGTGATTGACCAAGTCCCTGCCCCGAGGAACCTACAGTCTAGAAGAGACTGCACATGCACAAAACGGCAGTAGGACAGTGCGCTGTCATTTTGTCCATGTGGGATTCATCCGATCGATCCAGCAAAACACGGGACTGATCATATGCTGGCTGGTCCGCGTTTCTCTGGAAAGGCCGGATAAACCGGAAATGGAATCCAAACCAGAATTTCGTTTCACCCCTCTGCCGTGATGGTTTGCTCTGGAAGATGCCATTTGCTCTGCACGCGGCGTCACTAGGTATCAGTCATGTATTTGAGCCTGGATTTGTTCAACATGCATTTATTTTTCTGGGCAAGAGTTAGGTGTCTCGTTACAGAGATCACTCAGAGTCCATTTCACTATGAGAGAAAGGCAGCTTATGAATGTCTCCAGAAGAATGCTGCTGTCCCTATGGTTAAGAACCACCACCAAAAGGGCCCTCATGCAGGCCTACCAATGGTTTTGAATTTCCAGAGTGTGAAAGCTCCGCCCCTATGGCTAGTGAGCCCTGCCCCTCACTGAATAAGCCCTGCCCCTCGTACTCACATGCATACATTCACACGTACGCTGATCCATACACTGACGTTCACTCTCACACACACATGGTGGGGGGGGGCACACAGGCACACCCCTGTGTGGGGGTGGGAAGCAGATCTACGGGGGTGAGGGGGAGATTTAGCAGCCTGGCTACCCAGGGAAGAGGGGGAGCTTGCTGCTCTAGTAGTGGTAGCAACACCACCAGGGGTGGGCACACACAGATGGGGGGACCTCAGGGAGGGGCAGATGGCTTGTAGGTCCAGGGGCATTTGGCTGCCCAGAGGGGGAGTGGGGACTTACTATTTCAGCAGCACCTGGCTGTATGAACGGGGGGGGGGGGGGGGGGCTAACTCTGGAGGAAGGGACTGGAGCAGACTGCCCTGGCCACGAGAGCCTCAGCTAGTGCCCTGTCATTCCTACTATCCTTCCCCATGCCCCAACAGTTAGAGGCCTCATCTCTGACCCCCTTGACCATTTATAGACCTATCCGCTAAGAACGTTTCCAATCCTTTTGTTTTAATCCAGTTATTCTATTACGCTTCATGCCATCCTCTGGCAGTGAGTTCCACAGGTTAATTGTGCACCGAGTGCAAAAGTATGCGCTTTCCCTGTGACTCTGATTGTTGTTTAGGGTTAGGATACAGATGAGAAATCCAGGAATCATCCCTCTTTAAATTATTCTCCTATACCATTGTTTTCATAGGCCAGAAGGCATCACAGAGCCTGTGTAGTATGATGGGGCAGTACTTGTATTGGGAGGTCGGGGGGACCCCGATTCAAGTCTCACCTTAGCCAGAAACTCACTGGGTGACCTGGGGCCAGTCACAATATTCTCTCAGCCAAACCTACCTCACAGGGTGGTCGAGAGGATTAAAAGCTGTGTTCTAAGTAAAGCGCTTCCCGTGCCATGGCAGGGGGGTGCCGTATAAAGCTTATTATTATTATTATTGTAACAGAATAGCCATGAGAAACTAAGGGGAATCACTCATGCTCCACACAATAAGGTTTAATGTTGCTGAGGAATCATTTTGCACTTCACCAGACTAAACCCTAACTGCACCTGTTCCATAAACATGTGTTTCAGCGATCCTATGTCATTAACACTTACATAAACTATTATTGCCGCAAGGCTGATTAGCTCCACTCACACCTCCAAACCATTCAACACAAAAGCTCTGGGTGAACAGAAGACTCAATTTCCGGTGTGTTTGTTTGTGAGTGCACAGGGCCGTAATTCACTTGGGGAAAGAGGGACTGATTTCATATAACCCATGATGAAACTACGGGCTCGGGTTACTAAGCAATGCAGTTTCAATATGGGACTAGACACCGGGGGAGCATCTCTTCAGGGACAGCCATGGAAATTACAGAGCCCAGCATGAAACTAAAATGCAGACTCAGGTGGTCCCAACTCCCTCCCCTGTGGCTAGACCAATGTGGATGCACAATGTGACCAGCACATGCGGGCCGCGGGTTAGAACCCTGATTCTCTACGCATGTCTCTTGAGCATCCTTAGATACAGTTGTCGCTTGATTACACCCCTCTGCTCTACAAAACCCTGCTTCGTTCAGTGAACAAGATGGACAGCAAGAGAGGCAGAGAGTTGCAAGGGGAGATGGACAGAAGAACCGTTCGGAGGTGAAATAAGCAAAACAATAACTGCTCAAGGGTTCCCCCCCGCCCCCACCGATTTTGAGTGGGTTTGTCAACCCAAATGACATTTGTCGAAACCTTGGAGCAACCGGTTTTTCACAACTTCGGTTCATCTGTTTTGGGTCATGCGGTTCATTTACTTCGTACATTTCACCTGCGTCTGGTTTTTTGTACTTTTTTTGCCAATGAAAATAAAAGGGGGGACGGGGGGAGAAAGAGTGGTTGTCAGGGACCAGGGCAGTGAGGGCTAGTCGCAGGATGAGGTCCAGGGAAACGTGGCAAGAGAGTTGATGCCAGATCCAGTTCAGATCCAACATGACATAGGATCAGGCTCCAAGGGTCATGGTGGACAGGCCAAGGGAGCAGGATGGACTCAACCGATGAGGCAGGATGGGCAATGCAGAGCTGGCGCTGGGCGGAACGGGCTCCCTGGGCAGTCACGTCGGGGGCGCCTCAAGTGGAGGCCGAGCCCCCATCATAGCAGATGCCAAACCCCAGTATCCAAGCAGCCAGACTCATCCGCAGGATTTGAAGGGTCAGGTTCTCCGAGAGAAGGATCAGAAGTCGTGTGGCCACCTATGTCCATTTTTAAGGAACGCTTATGAAATGTTGCACGGCCTGTGCTGGTGCCTATTCTTCATAAGCGTTCCTTAAAAATGGACATAGGTGGCAACCCCAGCAGCCCAGAACACACACTAGGGATAAGGAGTGCAGAGCTGGTGCAAACAAAGTTTGTGGAAAAGCAACGGAGAAGGTACAAAGCAGGTGGAAACAGACAGATGAGACAGGGAATCAAGAGGTGACTGAGAATCCTCCCACCTTCTGTGGCTTTAGACTGGCCTCCCTTAGGTACAAACTCAAAGGGAAGGGGAGAGATCCCAACTTTCAACATCAATTAAAAAAAAAACGAGTCACAAACAAACTCAATATTATAATATCCAGATTAACTCATATATGATCCAATTACATAGGGAGACTAGAACAAAGTTTCAAAAGCAATCCTAAATAGTGGGCAAACACAACAAACTGAATCTTAAATATAGAGTCTATGAGTTCAGACAAATCTCAGTCAATTTTCATAAGAATTTTATTATTTTATCTTTTATGACTTGTCTTATGTTTATTTATTCATTCATTCATGACCCGCCGCAGCCCCTACGGTCAGGTGGGGGCCCCCTCTTGCGGGTTCCATCGGTCACCCTTGGCCGTAGGACAGGGGGAGGGCACGGGAGGGTGTTCTCAAGTTGCTGCCCAGGTTCGGTGGAACTCCCTTCCCCAGGAGGTTTGGTGTAACCCGAGCTTAATTATCTTCCAGAGGTGGGTGTAAAACATTGATTTGTAAAGGCGTTTGGATGGGTTGGTGGGTAGGGCTGTGTGGGAATGGTGGGGATATTGAGGGGAGGGTGGGAAGTTTCATTGCTTACATCTTATTATTGTTCTTTGATTGCAAGCCTTTGTGGGAAGGACGGCGGAGAAGTCTAAATCAATCAAGCAATAAAATATGAACAGCCATCATCTGGAGAGAGATGCTCAGCGGTACTGTGGGAGTTTACAATTTTGTTTTAGCTCTGCTATTGTGCTCCTCTCTGGTGCTCTGAAGACGACCTTTTGGGATCGAAACATGTCAGCTAAAGCCGGAAGGAGCAACGGAGTTGGCCTCTCCGTGAAGACTGACTGAGATTTCTCTGGATGAATCGACTCTACATTTAAGATTTCCATTTGTTGTATTTGCCCGCTATTTAAGATTGTTTTTGAGACTTTGTTCTAGTTTCTGTATGCAACTTGATTATATACGAGTTAATTGGGATATTATAATATTTATTTTATTTGTGACTCTTTCTTTTACTGATGTTGGGTTGGTAACTCCCCTTCCTTTGGGGTGTGTATGCTATTGTTGGCTAATAGGGGTGCACCTTATTTATTTAGTATCCTGGGTTGTGTGGGGTTTGGGGCCTTATAATGCAGGCCAGCAGCCAGCTGGGGTGGGGGTGGGGGGTGGCTTGCCCAGAATAAGGCTGCGGGAGGCCATCAGTGGTAGCCCTGGGCCCTGGCCAGAATCCTGCGGTTCAAGCCTGGTTTCTTACGACGGTAAACATTGGAAACGGCCAATACAGATGATTCAAATGAACCAAACAAACTGAAATTGCAAACATGGGTCATTGATCAAAGATCAGAGGGCGGTGTTCATTTGGGGTAAGATTTTTTCATTTTATTTAATTTATTTTTTGAATGTATGTGTCACCCTTCCTGTCCATTACAATCCATTAAAAAAACAATAAAAATGCATACAATAAAACTACCCATCCCACCCCTCAAACTACCACCCTCCCCCACAATCTTACCCAGAAATCCAACCAAGCCCTATTCATCCCGGCCTGTCAAATGGTCTGCCACATAAAAAAGGTTTTGCACCAGCTCTGGAAGATGCGTGGGCTCAAGAGGACCTCCCAGGGGAAGGGAGTTCCACAAAACAGGGTCAGGGACCGAGAATGTCCTCCCACGCATCCCCGCCCCACGAACCACGGTAACAGACGGAACCTGCAGGAGGGTGACCCTGGTCGATCATAGGGACATGGTAGGATAGGCGGTCTTTCCTGTTTTCGGCGGATATTAGTTTCAGCTCTAATGGTTCTTCTAGCCATGTCACTGACTTTCTGCGTGACATTAGACAAGAACTCATACTAATGTACACATGGGAGGAGGCCGGGTTACAGCTGCCCTAGACAACCTTAATGCTAGCATTTGCTAACTTTCCAATGCTTGACTCTGCAATCCCAGTCTTCTTTTTAGTTTCACTTCTCACACGCAATCTGCCTGAAAATTGTAAAATAAATGAAGAGGATACTATGGAAAGCATAAAAGACTTACCTATAATTTTGCTATAGTAGGAATCCCATTCGCCCCAGTAGCTCTGGAAAACATAGTCTTGGAGATTGTAAGACACTATGTTCTTTATTCTTTCACCAAACGACATCTGGTCAGTAAGCTCAGATAAGGCAGCTGGTGCATATGAAGGTGGCGAGGGCATTTTCCCACAATGCCTTTCCACTGTAGAGGCTGGGGTGAACCGCAAAGAGTAGATAAACGGGATTCCCAGCTTGAGAGCCACAAGGTCACCACAGATGGTCACTGGGTCAGAGAGAAGCACGTCATAATGGCCCCTTTGTAGCCTCCCCATGACTTCCTTGTTGGTTAGCACCCCATCACACATCTGCCTGTTGAGCTGATTTGCTCTGTGAACAAGCTTTCCCAGCTCCTTGTAGAACTGCCAGAAGGTCCACGTCGTTGGCTTATTATGCAACCACAGCCAAACTATCTCCTTGATCAGAGTATCAAGGTCATCTTTCCCAAAGGGCACGGGGTACACCTCAAACTTTGCAGAGGAGTCAGCGCTCGGCTGGATGAAGAGGGACCCAGTTGACATCAAGGTAGTGACGTTGTGATCCCGGTGGATCAGCTCCTGGATGATGATCTGAACGTTCAGCCAGTGGCTGCCTTCCGTTGGCCAGATCAACACATTCCCACAAAGGATGGTTCCTATCAGGCTGGCTTGAAACGCTACCATCAGCTGGAGGCGCTGCATTGACACCATCATGGGTCTTGCAGCGGTGGAAGCCGTGGTGTGACTTCTGGTTAGCTAGGCGTGCTCTAACGTACTCCCGCAAACACGGACACTTACTCGCCAAGAGTGGTTTTGAACATGGATGTTGCGATGGAGCACCAAGACCGCACAGGTACCTCAGATCTATGGCCTGAAAAAAAGAAAAAGAAAAAGCAGGGCTTAATTTGGCCAACGTTCAGCCTCGGCAACTGTTTTCAAGCCAAATATTTCCAGAATCTCTTCCAGACACTTTCACTGCTGCCCCTCTGTTGGAACCTTTCCCCTCACAACAGATGCGTCAACAGCCTCAGTCTCTCCTCTGACAAGGTTGGGATTGCTTGGATGGGCAGGAAAGGGATTGCTACTGCCCCCCCATCAGTTGGTTCAGCAGTGGCTAAAATTCTGCTACCAAACAGCGAAAGCAAACCTCATAACCATCCCTTTTTAGGAAGGATAGTTCCTCTGGGAGCTGAATCTCAAAGGAAGTCCAAGTCCCTCTTTTAGGAGAGACAGGGACAAAAAAGACAGGTATTTAAGCCTCAGGCCCTTCTTCCCAGAACTGTCTCCCAAGAAAAGCACTTGAGAGGAGAAAGGCGAGATGGTGGAATTAAGAAGAAATGAAGGGGAATGAGAAGCAGGCGAGCTTCTGTCCCTCTTTGTGTGTGTTGAATATTGGGACACGTGTGTGTGTTTGGGCAAATGCTACCATGGGGCCGAGCTTATTAGCCAAGGGGGTGGGACTTGTCTCTCATTGACCAGTCACAATGTCGGGAGGTACGAAATAACTGACTGTCGGTGGTGACGGTGACGGCCTCCAACCCCCATCAAATTTAACCTGATGGCGAAGGAGGGGCAGGAACGAGGGGCGGTGGAGTCCAGTTGGGCAGCCCCTTAGAATACCTCCAACTTTTCAAGGTCAAGAGGAGAAGGACATGCAGGGCAGGTTTGAGCCCTGGCACTCAGAAAAAGGATGCAACATTTTTTTCTTGCTTCATTCGTGTCGCCTAGTGACTAAGACATTATGCTTGGACCTAGGAGACCAGAGTTCGAATCCCACCTTCCCCATGAACTCACTGGATGGCCTATGGCAAGTCGCTCTCCGCATCAGCTCCTCTTCTGTAAAATGGGAATAATAATGCCCCCCTTCACAGAGATGTCGCAAAGGCAAATACGATTTTGTAAATCACTTTGAACACCGAAGGCACGCTATAGAAATAATAAATCATAATCTACCCTAGTTACACATATTCCTCAATACCTGTATTACTTACCTACCCGCAGTTACGAAACACCTGCCTCTGCAATTTCAGCACCGTACATATCTTAAAAGGCACTTTGAGAGCTACCTGGTGGGACAGTTTCTTTAATCTGACCGTGGTTTTAATCGAGTCACTTAAACAGAGCAGGAAGTTGGTTCTCGGTCCTTCCGGAGTCCGGTGCTGTCACTCTAGAACCCACCGATCAATTGTCCTTGGTTCCAGTAATTTGTGGACTGCTGATATGTATGATTTTTTTTTACACGGGCCATGGCTGGTGGGGGTGGCAGTCCTTTGGCGCATTGCTGCAGGGGCGGGGCGGAGGCGCACGGGTGTACCCCCACCCGCCCAAATCCTGCCGCACGCCCTCGCATGGAGCAACCTGCATTTGCCCCAGTTGCTCCGTGCGGGGGCGATGCGTGGCGGTGGGTGGGCGTGCCTGTTATGCGGGGCCGTGCACGCATGCCCACCCGCCTACCTGCCACCGCTGCTTTCAAATGAGGCACACCCATGCATGTCCACTGCATGGGCGTGAGTGGGTGTGTCTCATGTAAAAAGGACCCTAGAGTCTTGAATACAGTAAAGGGAGGGTTCTTCCCAATCCGTTTGGGGGTCTGCTATTATGAAAACATTGCTTCCTGGTCCCTTGAAACTGTGGGTATTTTCATATGGACGCAGGGGTGCTCAACCCCGGTGCCCTGCCCTCCTCCCCCCGCCCGCATCTTCCCACTACCAGCCCCGCCTGGGTCCATTTTAAATGGACCCGGCAGCTGCTGTGGTCCACAGACCGTCCGTGCGGCGCCCCCTCTGTAAACACCTCATAGGTCAATGACCTCTCCTATCACCATACCAGACAGCCCTGTCTGGGGACAGCTGTGGGGTGGAACCAAGAGGGGGGACTGCCACCCAGAATCCCCACCCCCTACTCCCTCTCCTACCCCCTGTGCCCCCCAGGGGCCAAGCCCCCGCTGCCCTTCTAGAGCTAAATCGCATTACAAATGTGCATAATTACATCATTTATTTTGCTCACAGAAATTGGGGCGGGGGGGTTGTTCATAAAATATCCCTCCCCAACCCATTCTGAAAATTTCCTTGCAGAGTGGCCCCCCTAGAGCCCAGGGCTCTATGGTAGCCACACCCCTGCTTAGGAGTGGGGCACCTGTACAACCGGAACAATAAAGAGAGTCTTCTCTTCCTCCTAAACCCACCAGCAAAGTGGTGGCAGAAGCAGCAGCTGCATTGGGCTGGGGAGAAGGGAGATCCTAGCTTGCTCCTTGGAAGAAGATGAAAGCTAATTCCTCCCTGAGGACTAGCAGCATCCGTACTCACGGCTCTTTGTTACCATGGCTACCAGCATCCTTCCCCTCATCTCCTGAAGATCAGCCACATATTAAGTTTCATGAAGACAGAAGCATCTTACCTAGGCTCGGTGGCGGGTTAGCATCTTCTAGGCACATTCATGTTGCCGCTCCCTTCAGAATCTGAGCTAATGTCGGGGATGGGGGGCAGGGGTGGGATGTTATTCCCTCCTGTCTTCATCCTTCTCAACCCACACAATTGTCTCATGATCCTTGGCAGCTTTCACGCACTGTTCTGAAAGCCGCACCTCAAGGATTAAAGATGATCCCCACAAGAACATTGTCTTTCAGTTTGAGAAAGATGCATGTTTCTATCCCTTGTGATTAGGGAGGAATTTTTTTTTAAAAAACACAATACGAGCAACTCCTAAATCCTCAGAAACTAGGTGAATTGAAAGAACTCGACGCTCATTATTTTAAGAACTCTCGTGATTTAAAAAAAAATCAATCTCACAATTTTGGAGAGACACCAAGTCATGCTTTTTTCTTTCTTTCTTTCTTTTTTAACATTTAGTGTTAGCAATACTACATTTCCCTCATGCATAACTATTTAGGTTTTCTCATAATGCCATCACCCCCAAAATCTCCTTTTCCCTAGACCGCTTCTGCTCCTTCTCCCATGTTGCCCCCATGTCAGGAAACTCTCTTCCTGAACACATTTGCTCTATTTCCTCCCCCCACACCCCACCCCTGCTCTTCAAATCCCTCCTAAAATAAATTTACCTAAGTTTTCCCAAGCTCTCATCCCTCAACTCCTCAGTTTCCTTCTTCTGCCCTACCCTTTACGGTCCCATCCTCCCCTGTAAAACTAAGCAACATGTACCTGTGACTTCTCAACTTCGTTAATTGTTTCCACGTCTCTCCCTGATTCCTTCTCCCTTCGCTTGTCCAGCCTAGATTGTAATCTCCTTGAGGCTGGGAATGGTCTCTAAATTCAATAATATCAATACCAATAATCAACAAAAACCTTACAGTTTTAAAAAAAACATTAAAGGCAGGATCATTTCTAAACAAAACTTACATTACAAAAAATGTTAACACCACAACCATTTAACAACATGCACTATGGCAAAACTTAAACACCAAAAATCATGGACATTAATTATGCTTAATTCTGTAAATTAATCCAATAACTATTTATTATTCCAATCATTAATTTGGATTGCATTTAAATTTAAACTTCTCTACATTCTTCCAGTATTTATTATTTATATTGGAAGAATGTAGAGAAGGTTAACTGTTATTCTTCTAATGATTACTTAGATTTAGACTTAACATTATACTTAATGGTATAAATTCTTCTCATAATCATTATTCCAATAATTACTTGTTCATTCTTCATATAACTCATTATTTGAACCCACCAACTGACCACCACAACATCAAAATTAATACACTGCCTTAAACTCTGTCTTTTTATGTAGGACAGTTTCAATCTAATGTATTCATATAAATTTATGCAATTAATGCATTATGCACTTATTTTAATTTTTAAAGTAGTTGTATAATCTCAAGTTCTAATATGTGCTTGGAAAGAGTTTTAGGCAGTGTATTCATTTTGATGTTGAGGTGGTGAGTTCAAATAATTATATGAAGAATGAACAATTAATTACTGGAATACTAATTAACTATTTATAGGAAGAATTTATACTAACAAATGCAATTTTAAGTCTAAATCTAATTATTGGAAGAATAACTAAGTATTTATTGGAACAATGTAGAAAAAGTTAATTATAAACAATTCAAATTAATGTTTGGAATAATAAATAGATTAATTTACAGAATTAAGCATAATTCTTTAATACGAGAATTCCAAAACAGACAGCATTCCTGGCACAGACTAGGATGCTCCTGGTTGGGAAAGATTAACATAATTAAAATGCAGTTACTACCCCAAAGCCTATATATTATACAGGCACTCCCAATCCAGACACCCAGGGAGTTCTTTCAGAAAATAGATAAAATCATATGGGGAAAAAAGAAACCACAGGTACGCAGATCAATTATTAGGACAGGGATAGAGAAGGGAGGGTATAACTTACCTGACCTGATACTCTACACAGAGACCTCCGTGTTAAGATCTGGTACAACTAGGGCAAAGAGCCAAAATGGCTAAACTTAGAAATGGAGAGAGTATCGCTAGTTGCATTAAAAGGGAAAGAAATGAAGGACCATCCCTTCGCAGGGGTGGCGATGAGCGCATGGCATAGTTGCCAAAAAAAAATAAATGGAGATCCTCCCGAGGAAGACACCATATACCCCTTTAGAGAAGGTGGGACCTGATTGGAACAAAAAAGAGAAGGAAACATTTCAGAGGTGGAAGGAGAAAGGGACAGGTAGGGCAACGCATATGTTCCTACAAGATACCTTCAAACCTGTAGAAACACTGGAGGAGACTCTAGCAGAGAAAGTAGACTTTTGGCTATATTGCAAACTACATAGTGCCATGAATAATTCTAGGGACAAGGCCCACTTCAGCAGGGCACCTACAGCTATGGAAAGGATATTGTTCAATTATTATGGACATAAGGGGATATTTTCCATCGTGCATAGATTAGTGAAAGCCCTATATCACTTCCCAGATGCGGGATATATTCCTAAATGTTCAGATGAACAGATACTAGAGATAACAGAGGGAGATATGAAAAGTATTTGGGGATATATGTCCACCTGTTCTATGTCACTACTAGTTAAGGAACCTCAAATAAAGCTAAGCCAGAGATGGTCTATCACACCAGAAGGGATCAACAGAATCAAAAATTCTTACCCGCCTACTTGTTGGAGGGGATGTGGAGAAGGGGGTACACATATTTACATTGTTGGTGGAGCTGTCCTAAAGTAGTAGTCCTATGAAAAAAAGTATGGACTATAACTAATGGACAGCTGGGAGTGAATCTCCCATTCAAACCAGAGATTGCGCTGTTGGGACTATACCCACCAAAGACTCTCACAAAGACCCAGAAAAGAACCAGTCAGAACTTCTGTTTGGCTGCGGTGCACACAATTGCCAGGACGTGGAAACATGCAAAGGGACTTCCCAAGCTTGCATGGCTTCAGCGCTTATGGCACGTGCTATCGATGGAACGGATCACTGCTAGTTTGAAAGACGACTTAAATAAATTTTATGAAAAATGAATCCCATGCTGGACAGTTCTGACACAACAAATCAAGATGGATAATAAATATACTGAATCAACCTGCCTGGAAGACATTTTTTAGAGTACAGCTGTGTTGGAGGGAGGGAGGATGGGGGATAAGAGGGGGTAATTGCAAGGTGGTAAGTTGGGGAAATCCACATAGGAGCATATAAAAACAAAGAGGCATTAAATGTACAACTAACACCAATAACACAGTCGCTCGGCTATATGTCAGGACATGAGTGACAAAGGGCTTTTAATGTCTGTAGGGATCAAAATGTAACACTTGTAAATTGATGTTGTTGATATGGAAAATAAAAAATATATGGAAAAAAAAGAATTAAGCATAATTAATTTCCATGTTTCTTGGTGTTTAAGTTTTGTCATAGTGTGTGTTGTTAAATAGTTATGCTATTTAATGTAACACAACCTTTTTTGAAATGTAAGTTTTGCTTAGAAATGATTCTGCCTTTAACATTTTTAAACTGTAAGGTTTTTCTTGGTTAAGAAATTTCCATGTTTTTTGAGACACGAGGAATAGAAAAATTTAAATTTTTAACATTTCATCCATAGCCCCACCAGCCATCATTATTTTGTAGCCATGGACACCTCCCTTCAGTTCTCAAGGAAGCAGATATAGAGATAAAGAATTTTTAACATCTCAACTATATAGTATACCTGGTTCTTTGTCCCTGCAACAATTAGTCTATAACCCAAAAACTAATGGAGTTCATTAGAACTAGATATAAAATATAATACAAAATCTAATGGAAACATTATTTCAACTTTTCAATAAGAACTATATATATAATGTTTCACAATAGAAGAACTGGATACAGTAACACTCTTTGTATTCACATTGTATTATATTGGTTATGGCGAAAGCGGACGCTGCAATAAACTACTACTATAGTAACACCATCTTGCTGAGTCTAAAGTTCTAACTCCTGACTTGCCTGGTGAAGGACCCTGTGAGGTCTGAAAGCTTGCATCCCCTCCTCCAACTGGAGTTGGTCCAATAAAAGAGATCACCATTCTACTTCATCTCTGTCTTCTCAATTAAACTTCGTAATCCCAAAATACATTAAATTTTGAGTCCAGAAAATAATAAGAGCTTCAATTAGACTAAGAAAAAAACAATAAACAGATCAGTGTGAAAACAGAACCTTTGTAAACAGAAACTTTACCATACCCTAAATGGACCCTATTTCCCCCTCTGCTCCCAGTGTAACGCCACCACCACACTTATTCTAGTAGTCTGTCAGTGGGGAAAATTTGTAACATCAGAACTGTCATTCTGGGCCAGACCTGTGCCCTGTACCGTTGGTCCAGAGAGCAGCTTTCAATTACCACACGAATTCCAGTGCCCCAGTAGCTCAGCCCACCTGATCCTCTGTCCATCCAAGTAGTGGGTAGGCGTGAAACTGACGAACGCTTCAACCTCCTCTGCTGAGTTAGCTGCGAAATTTGTATGTTTAGAGAGGTGAAAGGGAGCCAACAATCTCTTAGCCTCTTCAGCTGCTTGTCAAAAGAGCAGAACTAAATCCTCCCCTCTCTCCCCAAACTCCACAACCCTCCCCATCTCCCTCCCCAAAAGCCTGGAGGAACAGCCAGGTCTTACACTGTCTCTGGAAAGAAGGGAGATCTGGGGCTAGGCAGGCCTCCATTGGGCGGGAACTCCACAGTCTAGGTGCAGCCACCAAGAATGCCCTCCGCATTGTCTCCTCCTGGGAAACCCGGCGACTTCGAGTCAGGCGTCCCCAGTCAACCTCAGGGGCCGTACCATGGCCCAGGGCATGAGGTAGTCCCATAGGTAGGTTGGGCCCAGGCTGTTTAGGGCTTTATTGGTCAGCACCAACACCTTGAATTGGTCCCGGAAGACAATAGGCAGCCAGTGCAGAGAACAGAGCACTGGTGTAACGTGCTCGCAATGACCCGACCCCGTAAGGAGCTGGGCCACCGCATTCTAGACCAGCTGCAGCCTCTGGACTGTCACCAAGGATAACCCCACACAGAGTGCGTTGCAATGAGGCATGTCTACACGCGGCCCCCCACCCTCCACGCGTCCAACTGCTCATGAGGTTGGTGCATGGGGGAGGCGCGCTCCCACGACGCACACAGGGAACACCTACGCAGCCACACACGGAGCACTGCTGAAAAATCCGGAGTGCCCTGTGTAGGGCCAGGGTGGCTACCTCCGTGGACAGGGCAACCATGCTGGGAGCTGCTCGTTTGAAGTGCTCCCCGGTGGTGTCGATGCCCGCTGAGTGGCACGTCACACATGCAACGCTCAGTGTCGCTGAACGTTGCATGTGTGGGCGCCCCGCTCGGCGGCCATGGACACCCCAACCCCCCCTCCTGTGGCACTTGTTCAAAAAAAACACCCACTTTCTCAGTTAGGAAAAGGAAGCTGGACGTGCAGTACGACACGTTTTTCACGTCTCCTCAGCCGAGGGAACAGCCTGCTGAAGATCAAGTGGAGCCCGGAATCCCAACACCCTGCCTTTCTCCTGCAATACACTCTGACACAACCCTAATTGTTTTCTCACACTTTCACTCTCTTTCTTTACCCTTCTTTTTTTTTAAAAACCCACACAAACGTGAAACGGTCCTGTGGGAAGCAAAAGGCAGCCATCAAATTGATATGATCAGCGCCGCTGATTGACCTCAAGGACCCGCTCTTAGGGGATAACTGGTTCAATGCTGTTACACAGCGCTAGGAAACTGAGCGGATAAGTTCACGCAGAAAGAGTCATTCGTTGCCAGCTAATTTATTAATTATTAGCCAAAAAGCTAGTTCGAAAGTAAAGCAAAAGAATTCTTATGCTTACTGCTAGTGCTGCTTTAGGATCTTTTTTTTTTTTTTTTTTAGAATAATTTGCAGTAGGAATGGGACACCAATGAAAAAAAAAAAACTCCGACACCAGCGCAATGAAAAGCAAACAAACCCCGAAACAAAATCAACGGGTGGTTTTACACACGTTTCTCTTGCATGTTTGCTGTTACATCCTGAGCTTTCTGTGTGTCTAAATCACTCACCCAGATCTTAAACATCCGGATCTTTGAACTTCTGCGTAGAACGTCTCCCAGAACTTGTGTGTGTAAAAAGTTCTCCTGGGAAACTGCTTTGCTCCAGGCAGCTGTGGTCACTTGGTTTCCATGGCAGCCTGTCACGTCTACAGCTGCGGCTACTTTAGGCTGCCTCAGGGCAGTGTGTGTGTGAAGAATGCATCCAGAACTTACTTGTGGACTTGTAAACCCAGAAGATTGAAAGACCAACACTTTAAGGTGTGTATAAAAATGCCCAATGTAAAAGAACTGAAACGCCTGAATAGAAAAAAATCCAAAATTTTGGATTAATCCAAAACAGCCATTTTCAGGCCATTTCAGTTCTATCTGACCGAAACAGAAATTCCCATCAGAAAACGTAAGATAAATTAACATGCCTAATGATGTAACAACACATTTGGGGATAACCCAGATTTTCCATAAATTTAAGATCATTAATCAATATAAATCAACATTTCTAATACAACTCGAGAGGATTCTTCTCTGTAATAAAATAAAAACACAAACAGCTCTTAGAGAGTGAAAGCTGGGGCCCGAATACAGTCTCCCCATTCCCCCGTGCACACACACACCCTTGCCTCACTCAAATACTGCAGCACTGTTTAAATTGCTGCTTAATGTAGTCTCATGACAATCACATTTACAAAAAGAAATGAATGAAAACATTTCCTGGAATTCACTATGCATTTACTTTAGGCACTCTCTCTTTTTTCCCCTCTCGCAAAGGTAGCCATTTTGTCCAGGTTAGGTACGACCTACTTATGGGTCAGCCCCTGGCTAAAGGTTTCTATTTGGATCATGGCTTATGCATTCTGTTAAGGTCGACTTGCATGACCGCTGGCGTGAGCTAACACAGCAAGAAATCCCAAGATGAAGGCTGGGCCGGCCTACAATGCAGCCAAGCTCCCCCTTCACGGAGTCCTGTGTTGAACTGGTTCCCATAACTCTGTTTTAAGAACTTTGGCGTAATGCAGACTTAGGCTGTTTTTAGACGGGATGCGCCCATGTGGGGGGGTCCACCCATCCCCTCATGGACCCGAGTGCCCATCTGAAGGTGGCGTGGGTCGAGGTGTGCTCCCGTGACCCACACACTGCCCACCCATGCCCCCGCACGGAGCAACATAGCGGGTTCCCGGTTGCCCCGTGTGGTGGCATGAATGGTCGGTGCATGGATGTGGTCGCATACTGACTGCACATCTATCCGCTACTGTGTTAATGCTCCCCCACCCCTCCTCCAATGCACCGGAAGTGCGTGGTGGCACACACGAACCCGCCCCCGCCAGGCAGGTCCATCTAAAAATGGCCTTGGAGAATAGGAACCATATGGCAATGGTAGAGTTCAACCCAGGAGCACTGGAGGTGACAGGAACGTGGGACAGAGTGAAAATAAGAACCCCCCCACTTTATTTTTAGCACACACTCCAGGGAAGACAAACCCTTCTTATCTGTGGAAGTGGCACCAGTCCCACAAAAGGGCACCCCGGACTCACTCCTGGAAGTTGTCCCACTTGGATAATGTAGAGGCTTGCCATTAGCTCATTCTCCCTCAAAGAGAGGTCGGGCAAGGCAAGTGACCAAGTTGCATCATAGCGTCCCTAAGGAGTGTCCCCAATTCCCTTTCCCCTTGAGAGGCTCCACTCACCATACGGAGAAGCAAGGAGGCCGAGCGAGGGGACCCGCTTCTCTCGCTCCAGTCCCGTCCTGCCTGGCAGCGGCTCTGAGGTGACGATGGGTGCTTTCATATATTACGGGCCCACCATGGGGGGGGGGGGGAGGAGAGTACTCACTGGACAGCCCGCTCAGACGTACGTCAGTTCCATGCCCCAACCTGACCCCACCAGGGGTGCACGTGCCAGTTGCACGTTTATTGTCACCCAGGACGCTGGGTTGGATGGACCATTGGTCTAACTAACCCGGTAATGGCACTTCTCTAGTTTTTTTTATGTATTTATCTTTTCAAACTGACAGATAATCCTAAATCTTCAAGACTAAGGAAAACTGAGCCTCCATATTGGAAGGGTGTGGTCTCTCTATAATCAAGATGAGCTTCATCAATCATCATCATCATCATCATCATCCCCACCACTATTCCTGCCTTTCTCATATAGATGAGAGATGGTTTTCCTGGTCAGTTTTCATAAATTAGGTAGGGAGCTCGCATGTAACATCTCATTCAGGCCCCACCAAGAGAAATTTAGGACCCCTCCACATCCTGGGAGCTCCTTGTCTCCCATTCTCCCGCCATAAGTTTCTAAATCAAATTTCTGCAGCTCAAACTGGTACTTTATTCACATGCTTGTTGCAATTGTCATTTTGATCCTTCTCTTCTAATGTATATTAAGAAAGATCATTCTTGCCATTTTTTGGTGGGTGGGAGGGATAACCTTGGGGGGGCCGGTACAGTTGTACCCGCATAGCCTCCCTCTCATCAAGACTGATCCATGCATCTCCAGCTCTAATCTTGTTAAATTAACTTCCCATCTCTGTCTGAGTTCCCAATAGTTGGTTTCAGCATATTAGAGATAAGGTGCATGTTTCAGAAGATGGGCTTCTTGGTTCCCATTGCGTCGACATAGGGTAGGGTTTGTCTACACCAGGAGTGGAAAAACTCAGGCCCGGCGGGGGCCAAATGCAACCCATGGCTTGTTTTTATTTGTACCCTGTGTGGTTCCTGGATCTGGCCCCTAGATTCAGTTCCTACCCACAAGCACTGAAAGAGTGAGCTCAGAAGAAGGGAGCAGAGAGGAGGATATGCATACAAGGATAGGCAATGGATCCATGATCCAGACCCTCCTCTTCTTTCCCCCACCCCCAATAACTACCTCCACCCCCAAAGTCTGTGCGGACCTCAGAACTTGGACCAATTTTCAAAGGGGCCCCTGGGAGGGTAACATTTCCCCCCCCCCCCAAGTCTACAAAGATCAGGCATTTTGGTTCTGACCTCTGACCTCCATTCTAAGTCAAGGCGGCAAGCTTTTCCAGAAATCAACATAAAATGACGCAACAAAACAAGACCTGAAAAATTGCAGGGGGGGAAACAATAACCCAACAGAACCACTTGATCTATTTAATTAATTCTCATTTTTGTTTCTTCCTAATAAAGTACAGTGGGTCACAGCGATTTCTGCAAACAGCTGTTCCGTCGCTACCTACCTGGCCCTTCCCTTGCGGAGCTCGTTGTGTGTTTCTGCATCAGGTAAGTGCACAAGGAGCTTAAATAAGCTCTGCCCTGAACAGAGCACTACAATGGGAACCAAGTAATGTGATAAGGAGACAGCATGCTCTTTGATCGAGCACATTCTGTGGACTCATTTATCACTTTGTTATGCCCCAGTGATTAAAAACATTCAAGATTCCCATTCCAAGTCTAGTGGGGCGGGGGAGCATCTCGATTTTATTTCAACTCTTCTCCAGTGTTCAGCACCCAGGAATGGGGCTCAGCATCCAGCCACTCCCACTAGAACACAGAGCCAGATGTTCAACAGAGCCCAATGGAATCAGCCCACCCGAAACTCTAGAGGCTGAGCTCGGCGCCTACAAGGAAGTGGTGATCTTTTGAAAACCGACCCCGGACGCTGAGAACTTTTGCAAAATTTGATCTAGATTGCATAAGAAATCTCCTTTGGGGGCATGGGGGGCGCGTGACAATGACCGAATCAAACATCTGACTTTTAGACAGAGATCCCACTAAACAACATCTGGGGGGCAACATCTGGCCTGTTGGCTCAAATCTGCCCCATGGCTGTTTTTTTATTTGGCTCCTTTCCAGTTCCTGGAGCTGGCCGCTGAATACAGCTCTTACCCTCAAATGCTGAAGGAGGAGCTCCCTCAGGGTAAGGGGAGTGGAGGTGAGGACATGCCCTCAAGGACAGAGGATGGATGGCATCAGAGGTGGGGAAAATGGCAGCTTGCAAGACTGAAAGCGGGAAATCTGTGTTGCGGCTTCTCAGGAAGCGACTGTCTGGGGGCAGCGTCCATGTGGCCTATGCCCATTCTCACTCCCACAAGACACAACCCCTGCATAAATCTGCACTCCCGTCTGACGTGGGGAGTGCCAACATAGGCACCTGCCTAGGGCAGCCAGTTCTTTTTTGTTTGTGGTGGGGAGCAGATTTGGGGGGATTGGGTGCTTCTGTTCTCAGCCCATGCTCAACCAGTCATAATGCCCCCCCCACGGCCGCAACCACACTGCCTCATGTGCACCACCCGCAGCCTGCGGGGGCGTGGAATCCTCCGTCCATCCCCACCTGGAGAGGTCCCATTCAGACCCCGTTCCCCCCGCATAGTGCTGAACATGGAGGAAAAGTCTCTGCTCTTGTGCTGGGCACTGCCATTGTCTCCCGCGTAGCCTGAATTGTCTAGGGGGTGCTTAAATCCTAAGTCCGACCCTGTCCGTTTCCCCTGGGTTTTCGCTAACTGTGCGGTTAGGTTAGGTCACGGGACGGTCTCTCTTGGAATGAGCAATTTACTCACAATGCTTACCTTGCAAACCCAGGTTTAACAATCTCCCTTGCCCCTTCTGTGTCATGTCAGGAGATTTCCCATTTTCAATCTGTCAGCATCATGGATTGGATGGAGAGCCACTGATGGGAGTAATTATAGCAGGGGACATGCATCCCTCACAAATCTCCTCCTCCAGAAATGTAGGTATATGGAGGCGGAGCTTAGGCAGGTCAGCACCCCCCACCAATTTTAGCCCAACATTACACCCAAGGCATGGCATACCTCCACGCATGTTGTCCTCTTTGAGATACACTTTAGGAAAACCACAGTATTCAATGCACAAGCCTGGCCCTGTTGTATGAGGCGAAGATTTCAAGGAGACTGAATGCAATCCAACCCTGCAACTTCCATTGCCGTGACTGGGTAGAAAGGTTGGGGAAAGGTCAATCTTCAAATAGAAGACACGGTACATAGGGAAGAGGAGGCCCTTCAAGGAAAGATCAACTGCCTGATTGGAGTAATAGAGTGGAAAGAAAGCGGGTGGAGACATAGCTATCATGGAGCACGGTGGCTCAGTTAAGTCTAGGCCTTGAACTGGGGGGACAGGGGGGGGAGGCTCCAAATGGCCTGAGCACCACTAGGAAATTTTAGGAGTGGGCAGCAAGGAGTGGGGTCAACACTCTGGGTGCAGCCCCACGAGCTGCAAAGGCCCAATCCCCACATGGCCCCGTGGCGGGCAAGCATCGCCGCCACACTATGGGGCAAGTGCAAGGAGCTGGGAAGATGGTTCCCCCCCGCTCCCTCCTGTGGGGCAGGCAGGCCGCTGTCAGATCTCCCACCACAGCTAGGGTGGGCCGAGGCGCTGGCCTCCACGAACGGGTGCACGGCCCTGCCCCACCCACCTCCATCTCGCTCAAAGCCCTGCCACACGGTGGGACAGGTGCGGTAAGCCTCCCCTCCTCATCTTGTGTGGTGGCACCCTCTGCCTCCACCCACTCTGAACATTTTCTAGCAGCCCCCCAGGGTTCTTGCAAAGGTCCCCGCCAAGAAAGAAGTTTTCAGAGTGGGCAGGGGAGGAGTGCTGGACCCACCCACTCTTAAAATGTCCTTCCTGGTGGGGTTGCTGCCACTTTGGGGGGGGGGCATCTCTGGGAGCCAGGGCAGCACCACAAGCTTTGTGGGTTAAGGCTGAGGCTTGGGAGGGCCAACACCTAGGAAGACTCCCCATCCCGTGGCCCATAAGGAGACCCATAATCGGGACATAATCCTGGGCCTTGCTTCGCCACTGAGAATCTCTTGTTTTTATCCCCCCACCCCAAAAGCAAACATCTTTCTTCATCATTAAGTAGTTCCGCGGGCAACCGGGAACACTTTAAAAAGGAACCGAGAAATTTGCCAACTCCCATACTCACACGGAGGACGAAGCATTTATCCAAACGATCAAATTACCTCAGATGCAAAATGTGGAAGAAAAAGCTGTTTGAAAAGATTAGTTTTTTCTCAGTAGGGGCAGGGGACAGGCGGGAAGGGGACACTGTGCAGCAAACAAGAGGAAAGCAGGACTGAAAGTTGCAGAAGGTGTCCAGTTTCTGAAGAGACTGGATCGTCTTCATGGGAGTTGCCTTCTAAGGTTCGCAGGAACCGATCCGTCTTTCACTTGGCTCTGTGGATAATGTCCCTCCCCACCTCCACCCCCGAAGGCTGAGACGGACAGAGGGATCCTCGGAGCACTGGGGGTGTTAAACAGACATCACAAGAACGTCTAACCCGCCCGGGAGAAGGGGAAGGACTTCCCTCAGTCATGGGAATATTAGGGATGGGCGAACATGGTTCGGAAGTTTGGAGTTCGGACCGAACTTGGTCTGTGCGGTCAACCAAACCGAACTTCCAAAACGAACTCGAATTTCAAACCGAACCGTACCAAACCGAATTTCCAAACTCTGTTCTGTTCGCCCATCCTTAGTGGCAACACACACAAAAAAACCTGGTTTTGAATGGCCGAACTTGGTTCGGAAGTTTGGAATTCGACCGAACCTGGTCTGTTCGGTCGACCGAACCGAACATCCGAACCAAACTCGAATTTCAAACCGAACTGAACCGAACTGAATTTCCGAACTCGAATTTCAAACCAAACCGAACCGAATTTCTGAACTCCGTTCTGTTCGCCCATCCCTAGGGAATATACGTTCCCCTGGCTGGCGAGTGTGGGCGGGGAGCAACATGCAGCTACCCAGGCACACCGCCGTACTGTCACCCCACCCCTGCTGTAATGGGCAGCCATGGTTGCCTATTACAGACACCCATGGCTGGGAGCCATAGCAACCCCCCATGCTGAGAGGAGTCAGGGCTGGTTCCACTCACTTTATTTATTTTAATTTATTTATATAAAATGTATATCCCGCCCCTCCTGCCCACAGGAAAGCCCAGGGTGGCAAACAACAATAATCAGTAAAAAAATAAAATTGAAAAAAACAATTTAAAAATACAATATGGGGGGGGGAAATCCACTTCAGCCCTTGGAGCCTGGAAGCAGTGACGGTGGTAGATGAAGTGGCTGCAGCACGTGCTTGGGAGGGCTGGCGGAGTAGGGAGAAGCAGTGGCAAGTCCCTGGTGGCAACTGCGGTAGTTACCGCAGGGCCACTCCTGGCCCCACCACCACAGATGCCAGGGACCTGCAATTGCTTCTCCCACCTCCGCCAACACTCCTGGGGCCCTACTGGGTTCAGTGCGTAAGGAAAAAAGACTGTATCCTAAACCCCATGGGGAACAAGTCCCCCACAAACACGCACTGAAAAAGGGAGGAACTGTATTAAACCTTATATAGATGCAAAATGTGGAACTGTGCAAATATCACATGACAGGTGTGTACAAAAACAAACAACAAATATTTATTCCCATTCAATGGGTCCTGTGTTAATTAAAATTGCAAGGCATGAACAACAATAATGTGTCTATTACAATTTAACATGCAGCTGTGTACAGCAGGAAAGGCCCCCGCTGGAGCTCTGACTGGAAATAAAAGACATCAAAAGTCCAATTCTAGATTCCTGAGGAATGTGGTTGATGGGTCTTTTCCATGGGTCTTTTCCTTTTTCAAATTGGGCTTGTGTAGCAAGGGCCTTCAGCTACCTGCCACACGCTTTTCGGTGAATGCCCCCTTCTTCAGTGGCTCCTGAATATTAAAGAAAATTTTCTACAATTCCAAAAATCAACCAAGCATGTTATCATAAAACTTGCATTCAAAGGTAAATCATTATGCATTCAATTGACCCTTACAGCCACTCCTAGATGTTGAAAGAGATTTCCTACATTTCCACATAGCCTCTATGTGGAAGCTCTTCCATTATGCTTTAGTCCCTATGTGGGCCCATTGTTCCTGGAAAACATATCCACATCAGTGTTTTCACAGCTGATACAAACTGATGAAAACAGTGTTGGTTTGTCAAATGGACACCCTTCCAATAGCCATAAAATTATAATAAAATGTATATAACCGACCTTTTCCTCACAAAACAGCCCTGCAAGTGTCTTACAAGCACCCAGCCACCTGGCTGTGCCTTGCTAGCTCAGGTGTCCCCAGTTGGATCTATTCAGGGTTTAAATGCCGTGCAGCCTTGCCTCATGTGTTATGGGATAACCAATGAGCAGAGCCACTGCAATTACAGCCCCATCACTTGTTCTGAAAATTAAATGCTTAAGTCCTTATTAATGCTGCCTATCAAAATATAATAAATTGAAGCCTGGCATAGGACCTATCATAATGAGGGCTTATTACTGCCTGATATAGGGCTTGTTATCCCATAGAATCTGCAAGAACTGCAACTGAATCTGGGGATTGTGAAATAAAGCCCAGGCTGTGGTTCTTGCTGTTATTGCCTAATGTTGATTTTTTTCTTTTTTTCAAGTGCTTTTCAAAGGCTATTGTGGCTGTTGGATATGGGTGTTTTCCAACCACACTGAAACAATGTGTAACTACCTAATAATGCACTGAATCCACAAATAAATGCTATCATTTAGATCAACATTGAAATGATCAATTCAGGGAGTAACAACCATACCAGCCCATATATTACGGGCTCACATAAATGTGCAGATGAACAGTCATGACAACAAAATCCCATGGCAGGCAATGAGGGTCTAGTAATCTCTGTTTTCCTATGTTAAGAATGGAGTCCATGAAACAGAGAAATTTAGCCCAGAGGGAGCCTGGGTTCCCAATTTAAAGATCCAGAAAATCTCCCTCCTTTGTAATACTTTGACATAATGGCCTCTATCTTTAGCAATTGTTTCCAGAACTAGGAATCTCAGTTCTGATGGTGCATGTTGCATATCTATGAAATGTTGCACCAAGGGTTCTCTGAGGGTCCTTCGTCTGATATTTCCCACGTTCCAGGATTCTTACTTTGACCTTCCTGGAAGTGTATCCTACATACATTGGGCTACATGGGCATAGAATGAGGTAAATCACAGATTTGGTGGAGCAAGTGGAAAGATGTTCAACGGAAAATTCATCTCCTGTTCTGGGGTGTTTAAAGACCTTAGTTGGAGGGCTATACCGGCAAGCCCCCCAGTTCCCAAATTTGAAATGACCTTTGGGAAGTGAAGCCCCTACTATGGTCCCTTTACTGGATTTCTCCACTTTGGTTCCTGTGTGGACCAATGCATCCTTGATGGACCTAGTCTTTTTAAACCCAAAGAGGGGTCTTTTGTTACATCCCGATATACTAGCTACCAGATGCCAATTTCTTAAGATGGCTCTTTTGATCTCCCCCACTCCTGGGTTATAAGTTAAGGGGCAGACCAACCTGTCTACATTAGCCCTGACCCGTGGTACAAGAAGTGATTCCCTGGCATGCCCCAATACTCGAAAGAAGCTCTTTCTTAGTATCTTCTCAGGGTAACCTCTTGCTCGAATATCTGACAGGTACTCCAGGGCCTGCTGTCTGAAAAGCCTGTCATTGCTGCAGTTCCTCCTTATTCTAAATTAACTGGCTATAAGGTAAATTATCCCTCAGGTGCTTGGGATGGTTACTGGTGTAATGCAATAAAGAATTCGCATCAGTATCCTTTCTATATGTGTAGGTATGCATTTTCCCTGCTACCCATTCCATGCAGATGTCCAAAAAGTGTATTTTGGAACCATCATATTTCAAATCAAACACTATGTTAACCATGCATCCATTCAGGTATGCATGGAAATCACATAGTTCCTGTATACTGCCTGTCCACAAAAAGAATAAATCGTCAATATAGTGTTTGTATAGAAAACCATGCTGTTTATACTGGTTGCGAGATTCATCATAAATGAACTGTTCCACAGCAAAAAGGAACATGACTGTGTTAAATTGTAATACTCACATTATTGTTGTTCATTCCTTGTAATTTTAATTAACACAGTACCCATTGAATGGGAATAAATATTTGTTATTTGTTTTTGTACACACCTGTCATGTGATATTTGCACAGTTCCACATTTTGCATCTATATAAGGTTTAATACAGTTCCTCCCCTTTTCAGTGCATGTTCGGTGTGTAAGCCCCCGCACTCCTATTGGGGAGCAGCTTGCAGGTGCAGCTGCTCCCCAGTAGTGTCAAAGGCCACCCTGAGCCAGGCAGCCCATCCGGCTGGTGTGGTTAAGACACCACCGTTTCCGTGGCCTTCAGCACACACGAGAGCGATGCGGCAAACGCCTTTGACTTTCCCCAACCCAATCGATCACGCACCCATTCGCAGCCAGGCGGAGTTGGCTGTCCAGGGAGAGACCAAGCAGGACGTGAACCCAGAAGCCTTCAGGGATGTAGTCACGTGTCTCAACCACTCAGCAACCAGCACTTACCGTCTAACTGGAAACGCGGGATGGATCCATTCCATGTTTTCTATTCCGTGTGCTGACACCATATGACAAGAGTGGAGGGGGAGCCTCTTCCCTCCCATGGGCCACTTTCAAAATTAGTACAAGCTCTTAAGACCACATAGAAGTTGGGCGTGCTTAAGGGCTGCGCTCAGGAAGAGAAGGGTCCAGATTATGGAACTGTCCCCTCTCCTTGTGTATATTCCCTCATCTCTGCTCCCTTCCCCGGAGCTTCAGTGCTTCAAGGTAGGGAATCCTGGATCCAGGGGGTTCAGTTCCTGGACCTTGAACTGGGTTAAAGCCCAGGTCTTGAAACACATCTAATAAAAACTAGATATGGGTTGAGTTTGGCCCCCAGGACCCGAGGCTCCCCACCTCTGCCCTATGAGATGAGAAAGAAAAGGGCTCTAGGACAGACTCTTCATTGGTGTTAATCACCAAACCTGGTGCAGCAACGACAACCGATCCCGCCTAGAACTTGGCTTCATGCCTTCAAACTAGCTACAGAAAAATCTCAAGAGGAGAAGCCCGTGGCGTTTTGAGATCCATTTATTTCTTTTAAGTTTAGGTTTTGACTAGGTTCTCTTTAGTTTTCATTCATTCTGGTGCCGTGCCGACATCTTGAAGTGTATGCGCATGGAGAGCGGGGCTGCTCTCATTGGGGCTGTGCGGGGGAATCCTCTGTACAAAAGGGAAAAAAAAAAGAAAGGAAGGAAACAAGAAGAAGAAAGGGTTTACGCTCATCCATGGTTTATAACATCGACGCACGTTCAGCCAGTTGGCTGCGTAGCGTGCTCTTGCTTTCTCAGACTAGAGAGCTGGGAAAGCTGGCACTCCCTCGCCGTGGGTATGCTTGCAGAGGATCTCTCCTAACCTCTCCCCTCCCCAAAGACACTGCCCAGGGCACCGGTCCCTGACTCCTCCCCAGAGGTGATTTCAGAGAGGCTGCCCCTCCCACCTTGTCCATGATCTACTGGAGACTAGCTTGGCATCAACCAGTAGCAGCAGTGCTGAAACTCTCTGCTCGTATTTTATTTATTAAATACATTGGCAAATGTTGACCTTGGGCTTCAGCAAAATCCCTCGTGTTTTCATTTTTGGTTTTGCAGAACCCTGCTGGTAAGGGGGAGTTGTTTTCACTCATGGGTAAGAATCAAGAGAAAATGAGTGTGTGTGTGTGTAGAGGTACCAGAGACAGTGGGTGTTTTTACACACACATTTCTCCTGCATGTTTGCTGTTACATCCCGAACTTTCTGTGTGTCTAAATCACTCACCCAGATCTTAAACATCTGGCTCTTTGAACTTCTACGTAGAACGTCTCCCAGAACTTTTGTGTGTAAAAAGTTCTCCTGGTAAACGGCTTTGCTCCAGGCAGCTGGGGTCACTTGGTTTCCATGGCAGCCCCTCACGTCTACAGCTGCGGCTACTTTAGGCTGCCTCAAGGCAGTGTGTGTGTGAAGAATGCATCCAGGAACTTACTTGTGGATTCGTAAACCCAGAAGATTGAAAGACTAGCACTTTAAGGTGTGTGTAAAAATGCCCAGCGGGAGGCAGTGCACTGCACTGCATGTTGTGTTGTGCCGTGGGAGAGGGGCCATGGTATTTTGTGTCCAGTTCACCCACCTGGCTTTCTCTCTTCTCTCCCTAACCTAATTCACTGCCTTTCACTCCTTATCCCTCAGCTACGTAACCCTCACCCTTTCAGACACCCCCATCCCACTTCTGCCTCACCAGAACTTTACCAACTCACAAGCTGGCAGATTCCATCCGATGCAAATTCACACACATCAAATGCTCGGCTCAAGAAGCTCTGCCCCTTTCTGAATCTGTCTCACCAGGAAAAGGAACTGAATAACATTGTCGTCAAGCCAGTTTAGGGTATTGGTTCAACACCTCCTGCAGCATCTTGGCTATCGATTCCCTTGCAGGGCGAACCAGCCAGACTGGAGGCTCAGGCCTGCAAGGGTTCATGGTCCCAGAGAGGTAGGTGTTCACATTGCAAACAGACCCACTCACAGGAGCAGGAATATGTACGACGAGTTCTTTGGGGCAGACGCGTAAATCAGATTCACAAATGAACCCCCGAGTCCACCAGTGAGATTATACTGGGTGTAATCAGATGGACGCGGGGGCCGCGTGCCCGTGGGAGCTGCTCCGGGGGTGCGCTCCCACGTCTCCTCGCTTGCAGCCCCTCCTGGGTCTATTTTAGGTGGACCCAGCGGTTTCTACGGCCTATGGTCCGCCTACGCGGCACCCGCACTACAGAGTTGCGACCGCCCGATTCTCTAGGCGCCCGCAACTCTATGGTGTTGCCCAGGATAACGGCCAGCCAAAAGCCGAGCAGACAGACAGCAGCTCCGCTTCAGGCCGGTGCCCTGGGTTCAGCCAGCCGGCTCCGCCGACGGTTCTCCAGGATGTTCTGGAGCACATGCTTCCCCATCTGGCGGGTCGCTTTTAAATGGACAGGCCAGCTCAGGGGTGAAGCAGGCTGGCGCGGGCAGAACCGGGGCTGCGGTCCCTCTACAAGCACCCAATGACTCAACTGGTCAATAATACTTTGGAAGATTTAGGAGAGTCGAGACAAATATAGCCTGAAGAAATTTAAAAAGCTATGGAACATGACCATATGGTCTTTACTACCATATGACCAAATACACAGACGTTCTAGGGGAGTAAATGTTGGGTCATGACGTCATCATGATGTCATGATGCTCCATAAAAGGGGCAGGGTTATGTCAGAGTAGGGTGGGACAGCCTCTTTGCCCCACTCACTTACTGACATGGCTCCGCCCCCCCTGTGGAGTATCATGTTGTCATGACATTCCATAAGGAGAAGGGATAAGTCAGCCACTGCCAACATGGTTATGCTCCCTCTATATGGAAACCTGAGTGATGGCAACAGCTCTAACGGCGTGGGCACTAAACAGGTGGGGAGATGGTAACGTGACCCCACGGGCAGAGCTGAAACAAGTACTCCCCAAAATGGGCACACCTGGCAAAATTATGGTCCCCGATGCAACTTGGTAACTTTAGGTACTAATCGGGACCCAATAACTGCCCAATGGGCTGCTCAATTTACAAAGTACCATTTCTGTTACTGAATCTCCAATTTATGTTACCGGTTTTCCATTTCTGCCATGTACGGAGGCAGGAAAATGGTCAAGGACATTATCAGAAACATGAAAAATAGCAAACCGTTATGTTGGAATTGATTGGTAAAATGGAAAAATCGGTTGGTAAAACAGAAACTCGGCAACACCAACCCCCAGTATTCCAGGTACTCAGGGTGCCTGACTCAGTCATCAATCGGGCACCTGGCAGGCTACCCAGAATTGTGGGTATTATCCTTGTGTATTGTTAGCTACATTTCAGCTCTGCTCACGGGTAGCTTTCAACCCAACTGCTTAACATCTGCATCAAAATTTATTGGGTTAACTCTAATCTAGGGGAGAAGAAATTAAAAAAGAGGAACCTAACTTGACTCCCTTCCTAAGAAAACTGTGGCTAAAACTGTCCTACGCTACTTACCTCCTTACTGGAACATCCTCGGTGACCCTCTTTGCCACCACAGAATCCTTCCTTGCCACCCCAGAATCCGGTGGGGGCCTTTCCTTCGCCACTGGGAATTCATGAAACGAGGTTTGCACCTGGGTCTCCGTACACATACGGGACACACGCCACTTCCTCCCTGGGGGGTATTCGACGTAGGTGGTTTGCACCTGGGTCTCGATAAAGACGGGAGACCGAGACCTGGGCTCCACCTTAACCTCCGAGTCATCCACCGGCTCCTCTTCTTTGAGGATTTTCACATCCGAGATTTTCACCAGACCCTCTGCCGGGGCTGGGACTATGGGTGGCTCCTCCTTCTCTTCCTCTTCTGCTAATTTGAGCCTGGAGGTTTGCATCTGGGCATCGGCCTGGTCTCTTGCCTTCCAAATGTCCAGCAAAGAGGTCTGTGTCTCAATGCCAGCACGCGAGGGTAGAGGAGGCTCTGCAGGCGAGGGTAGAGCCGGCTCTGCACACGAAGGTGGGGAAGGCTCTGCTTTTTCCTTTGGTAACTCAGACCTGGTGGTTTGTACCTGGGCATCTGCAAATCTTTTCCCCCTCCACATTTCCAGCAAGGAGGTCTGCACCTGGGTGTCAACACAGGATGGGACGGGAGGCTCCGCTTCTGCTTGTGACAGTTCCAGCCCGGAGGTCTGCTCCTCAACTTCCTCTTGCAACCGCACCATGCGCCAGTCATTCCCTATCGGGATTTCCATGCCTGAGCTTCCACGTTTGAGTTTTCCACGTCTGAGGGTGTCTATCTGCAACGGCGGGGCAGTCTCTGCTTCTGCTGCTGGTAACTCCAGTTCGGAAGTCTGACTCTCCACGTCCGCCTGCTCTTTTGCTTTCCAGATTTCAAACAAGGAGGAGACCTGTTTGGGTGGGGTGTCCACGCGCATAGGGAGGGGAGACTCTTCCGTTTTTGCTGCCGGTAACTCCGATTTGGAGGTTTGTATCTGGGCATCGGTTTGTTCTTTCGCTTTCCAGCAGTCGGCCCAAGAGGTCTGGGCCTCCTTGTCAGTCCAAGAGGGCACGGGAGACTCGGCTTTCATCATTGGTAACTCCACCTTGGAGGTCTGTATCTGGGCTTGTTTCTTTTCCTTCCATATTTCCAATAAGGAGGTTTGCACCTGGGTATCGGTATGTGAGGGGACAGGTGAACCAACTTCAGCATCCGCCAATTCAGTCTTGGAGGTTTGCACGTGAACATTGGTTTGCAATCGAGCTGCGTGCCACTTATCCCCTGCCGGGATCTCAACGTCTGAGGTTTGTACCTGGGCGTCGATTTGTGATGGGAGAGGAGTCTCTGCTTCTACAGTGGGGGACTCAAGCTTGGAAGTGTTGCGCTGGGCATCCTTCCGCTCCATCGCCTCCAATATGTCAGTCATGAAGATCTGATGCTGGCTGTCAGGCTGCGATGGGAGAGGAGGCTCCACTGCTGCCTTGGGTAACTCAAGCTTGGAGGTTTGCGTCTGGGTACCAGTCAGCTTCTTCTCCTTCCATATTTCAAGCAAGGAGGTTTGCACCTGGGTGTCAATCCGCGAGGGGGCAGGAGATTCCACTTCGGTCTCTGGCAATCCCACCTTGGAGGTTTGAACCTGTTCGTCCATTTGGAACCGCTCCACATGCCACTTCTGCCCGACTGGGATTTCAACCTCCGAGGTTTGCATCTGGGCGTCCACCTGTGACGTGGAGGGCAGTTCGTTTTCCACTGGGGCAGGGGGAGCTTCGGCCTCCACCTCTGGGAGTTCAAGGTAGGATTTTTGCACGTGGAACTCACCTTGTGAGGACAAGGGAAATATCTGTGTAATTTCAAATTTGGACGTTGATACTCGGACCTCGCTCTCCGATGGGGAAAGGAGTCCTTCCTTGGCTGCAAGTATTTCAAGCTCCGAGGGCTGATTTAGGGACGCGGCTTCTGTCAAAGAAGAAAGTTTCTGCAGCAATGCAAGGTCTGAGGTTTGTACCTGTGCATCCGTCTGTCTCAGAGCAGAAAGCTTCTTTATTAATTCAATAGTAGGAGACGGTGCCTGGCTGTCAGCATGCGATAGAGAGGAAAGCTTCCTCAATAACTCCAAACAGGAAGTTTGAATCTGCACGTCAGTTTCCAGGCGTGCCGAACGCCACATATTCCCCACTGGCACATCGACAGCTGAAGTTTGCACCCCGATTTCAGTCGCTGCTGAGGGCAGCAGCTTCTCCACTGGAGGGATGGGTTCTGCCATTTCGGTCATCGTGAGTTTTGAGGTTTGTATCTGGGCATCGGTTCCGGGGGGTGGAACAAACTCTTCCTTTGCGTCTGCCATCGCAAGGCTTGAGGTCTGCATCTGGGCGTCGGCTTGTGCTGACAGAGGAAACGCCCCTTTTGCTTCTGTGAGGGAAAGTTTGGAGGTTTGCACCTCGGCGTCCATTATCGCAGCTCTTGAAGTTTGCACCTGGACGTCAGTTTGTGCTGGTGGAGCAAGCTCTTCCTTTGATTCTGTTACGACAGGTTTGGAGGTTTGTACCTGGACGTCGAATCGCGATAGCGGGACATGCTCCTCCTTTGCTTCCGTGATTTCAAGCGTTGACATTCGGGCCTGCGCGTCAGCTTGTGACAGAGGAACAACCTCCTTCTTTGCTTCTGTTATTGACAGTTTTGAGGTTTGCACCTGGGCATCAGTTTGTGACAGGGGTACACGTTCCTCCTCAGCTTCTATTATTGCTTGTCTCAACAGTTGCATCTCACTGTCCATTTGTGACTTTCTCCTTGCTTCCATTACTTCTGCTTTCGAGGTTTGCGCCTGGGCCTCCGTTTGTAGCCGCGTAGCCCGCCATTTGTTATCAGGCGGTATTTCCACATGAGATGTTTGTGCCTCAGCTTCAACGTATAACGGGAAGATAGTCTTTACAAGGACCTTGGACAATTCAAGAAGTGAAGACTGCCTCCTGTCCATGCTCTCGGTGATGGATAAATCCTGTGACGCCTGGGCCTCAATTTGCGAACGAATTGAAGCCACTTTTTCTAGCATTGAGAGATTGGACGTTTGCACCTGGGCATCGATTTCTCCTGGTAACGAAAAGAACGAAGTTTGCACTTGGGTGTCAATTTCCTCTTTTGTTAGCGTGAGCAACGACGTCTGCACCTGGGCTTCATTCCACTTGCTCCCCTCCTGCATTTCAACAAAAGACGTTTGGACCTGGGCGTCGATTTCAAACGGGAGAGAGGGTTCCTCTTCTGGGAGGGCAACAAAGGAGGTTTGCACCTGGGCATCAATATCATCTGGTAACGTAAGAATGGAAGTTTGGACTTGGGCATCAATTTCAAACGGGATTAGAATCTCCTCGTCTGGTAGCGTCAGAAGGGAGGTTTGCACTTCCGTCTCCATGTGCAGGCGTGACCAACGCCACATATTTCCATCCGGGATTTCGACGTAGGAGGTTTGCACCTCGACTTCAGCACACAAGGAGTCTTCATCCTTCTCCTTCTGCAAAATACAAAGCCATAAACGTGACCAACAGCTTTCCAAGATAAAAATGCAGCGCCACGGTCGAAAAGATCCCCCACCCCCAATGCCAATTCCTGTAGGCAATGCAAAGCAGGGTAAGAGAGTTAAGAGTGGAGCTGGTAGGAATAGGCAGGGTGGGATGCCAGGACTATGAGCTAGCCAATGGGATGCCAGGACTATGAGCTAGCCAATGGGGTGCTTGGCCCTGTTAGCAGCTGGTATATATTCCAGGGCGATGTGGTCCCGCGCCACAGTTACTGAAGAGGGCCAAGCCTATGACAAGAGCTGAAAGGAGTACCTGCAGAAACGGGTATACCCATCAAATTTCCAGTATCTGAATTGCACCGAATATTCCAAGTACGTTCCGGTACTCTAACCGTTATTGATCAGGTACCTAAAATACCAACAACCAGCATACCGAAATACCAAACTACTGACAACCGGTATACTGAAATCCCAATTTTGTCCCAGATTTTGTCAGGAAATTTTGGTATTTCGGTGTACTAGTTTGTCAGTATTTCAGTATACTGGCTCTCGGTATTATGAGTACTTGAATGGTTTTCGGGTACCGATTCGGATAACCGAAAGGTTACCTGAAATTGCAAGTATTACCACACGGGCAGCAAATTAGGTACTCATTTCAGCTCTGGTCCCCCCATCCCAGAGCCAGGGTTTGAATCCCACCCTAGCCATGAACTTACTGGGTGGCCTTGGGCAAATCACAAACTCTCAGCCTCAGTTCCCCCATCTGTAAAATGGGAACATGTGAGTGTCTGTCTCTCCCTGTGTTCCCCTCACCTGTGTCCATCTTAGATTGTAAGCCCACTGGGGCAGGGACCTGTCTTTAATAATAGCAACTGTAAAGTGTCATGTACACTGCCAGTGCTATATAAATGATTAATAATACAGGACCATGCAAACAGTGGACTTTGTGCTGATTGGTATTTCAGTACACTAGTTGTCAGTATGTTAGGTAGCCAACTGAAAACCGGTTCGAGTACCAAAAAGTACCGGGAATATCTGCATTTTCGGTAAGCCCTCTGAATGTCCAAATGATGTCTGCAACTGAAGTGGATCTTGGCATCTCTGTCTATTTGGTTATTTCTATTCGGATACTCCATTTATTTTGGCATTTTGGTTACTTTGTTCCAGTTACAGCGCCGAAATGACTGAACTACAATGCCAAAATAATCAGACGAGTCTTCAAACTGGCGCGGCAGCCGGCTAGAATGTTTCCCTCTCTCTGAGCTGTGCTACATTCCAGGCCAATGTTCTCCAAGGTACCGCTCGGCTCTTATATGAGGTAGGGCTGAAACGAGATTTTGCCCTTCTCGAAAACGAGATTTTCTCGTCTTGAAAATCTTGCGAGAATCGGGCATTCTCGCGAGCCTCAAAATAGCGGGGGGGGGGGGGAATGGTTTGCACGGTGAGCAAAAATGGCCTCCAGGACCATTCTGTTCATTTTGCGCACTCACAGACCACTTGGGGGGTATTTCTGAGATGCTTGAGACTCTCTCAAGAATCTCATGAAATCTCACAAGATCTCACCACCAGGATTGCGAGATTCTCGCGAGAATGAATTTCATTCTTGTTTCAGCCCTAGCAGAGATCCGCCAACGGAGAAAACAGAGAGAGGCCAAGCAATGCGGTGGTCTTCAGCTCTGCAAACAGGACCGGTTGCTATGGGTGCCTCTGCTGTCTAACCCCAGGGCAGACATCAAAATCAAGCGCCCCGGATGGTGGCTTGCAATTTGGACTCGAAATGCATGACATTTGGGTCCACTTTCATTTCCAACTCCCCATCGACAGCACCCAGCCTGCACGACTGCCTTTCTGCAAGAGATGCCAGTCGTATCTGTTAGGAGACCTGTAACCCCACCCCCTCGCCCCACTTTACGTTGTAAGCCCCTTCAACCATGACCATGTGCTCCTCCCTTGAACAAAGCAGCTGGGTGCTGGCTAGAGGTATTAAAGGCTGACGGTCTCTTCCAAGATGAAGAACCAGGATTGGACTCAATGACCCCGTCCAACCCTCCAGTTCTGTGATCCTATAAAATTCCCTAAACTCTTTTAAGAACATCAGAAAACAGTCAGTGCTGTCCTGGGTCAGACCAATGGTCCATCCAGCCCAGCATCCTGTCTCTGACAGTGGCCATTCTCGGTCATTTGGAGAAGTACCGGACAGGTTATAACCGAGTGATCCATTATGTGCCGTTCACTCCCAGCTCCTGATAGTCCAAAGTGACATCCCCAAACCTACTTGGCTCATAGCCATTTTAACTACTGATTTATTTAGTTGGATTTTACAGAAAATAATAAAAACCCATAAAGCCACGTATTAAATATTCATAAAACACCTCCAAATCCTAGCCCTGTCTGCTAAATGTCTGGCCAAGTAAATAGGTCTTACGCTGCCTCTGGATGATGCTTGGGTTTTGAGAAACCTCCAGAGGAAGGGGGTGCCGTTGGGTGGGTTTGGGGGTGGGACTTTTAAGGGGATTTTTATGTATAATAAAAACTCTATATTTCTATATCTATAGCGAGAGAGAGAGAGGGAGAGATTATACTTTTATAGTTAGCTGTATATATATTTATAGGCTTCCCGGGCCAGAGCCTTAGGGAAAGGGATCTATAAATAAATAAAACAATTCCCTGAGGTGTGATCTATAAATAAATAAAACAATTCCCTGAGGTGTATTGTTGTAGGTATAAGGTTGAGGGTGAGGCTAAGCAGCGAGTTCCCTTATTTCAGGAGGGACAGTCAGACACAATGGGGGTCGACAACGCCCAGCCAGGAGCACCCGGCAGAGCACGTTCCTGAAAGGGTGTTGGACAATAGCACAGAAATGGTATTGGGTTAAAACCGAAGGGGATGGGCGTGGGGGAGTTTCACCAGGTTTAAAATTGGACAACTGAAAGGCTGCCAAAACATCTGACACAAGCAATCTCCCTCTCCCCCACACCCCAAGAGAAGGCCATCTCAGTGGCTAGAAGCTTAAACACCCGAGACGATGAGAGGGCTTATTGCGCTTTATAATATTTCAAGCGGCGGGCCGCAGGAGGCAGCGCATCACGGTACCGTGCGTTTCCATCTACCTGTTTGACTTCTGGTTCTGCGGCAGCCTTCTCCGGGACACGCTCATCTATGTTAATGCTGCAAAAGACAGAACACAACAGAGTTTCGAGGAAGCTGGGCTTCCATCAATGCTATAATCAGCGCACCCCCCCAGAGGAGACGCCAGGTTCTAGCAACGTTAAGATGCCTGGGGGGACGCAGAGCAGGCCACTCATTTTAAAACAATGCCGGGGAACCTCTTCCCTCCTGGGGGCCACTTTCAAAATTAGGATAGTCTCGGAGGGCTGTGCGGAAGATGGGGACGAGGTACTTAAGGGGGGCACTCAGGAGGAGGAGGATTTTCAGCGTTTGGGGGCAGGAACCAGGATCTGGGGGCCAGATCCAGGTAGCGGCTCTCCAATTTTGCCCTTTAGAGACAGTGTCACCCGGACCCAGGCGCACAATACACTCAAAGGAAACACGGTAACCATGAACTTTTTTTTGGTTTTGGTGAACAAAAAAAAACCTGCGGCAAAAAACCATCCCAATACATTTGGCCATGGGGGATTCTTTTGAACCCCAGGTTTTTCACACTGGGGGTTTAAAAAACAACCTCATCGCATTTCATGTTAGTTTACACATTCCAGAAATGTCAGGGGACAAGGACGGGGGTAGAAAAAACACCCCAAGACACTATTAAAGTCAGGTTATTTTTCAACACAACGTATAAGGGTAGATTTTAGAATATTGGCACTTTCCTATTAACGGGACTTGTTGCCCACCTCGCTTTCCCCCTAGGGCCAGAGGTACTGTGGATGCTGCAGGAACCAGAGAAGGGTACTTTGCAGGCAGTAATGAGTGCATCTCGGTGCCCCAGCTGTTGCTGAAGAACAGTGGGGCACATTGGGTGTTTTCACAGGGATGCGGGGAGGGGCACCCCGCTCGTAGCCTGGCCTAGTTCAGGTTGAAACCGTCCACAATCTGCCCACGCGGCCGTGGATGAGGTGGGGCAGCGGCCTGGGTGCCGTCGGTGTGAAGACACCCATTGACACGCTGCTTTTGTGCGCTTCCTGGGCTGCTCCGCAAACGACCTCTCTGCTCGTCAAGTGTAATTTACCGCAGAGGGACCGTAAATGTCACAATCCCCCACCCCCTTCTCCACAGCAAGGGAGGGAGAGCCCTGAGTGGGCAAAACGCCCCTTTCTAAAGTGCATGCGGCCTCAGATCAGTTTGTTCGGAAGAGATACGCAGCTTACCAGGTTGAGGATTTTGTTTCCGGAGGGCCGCTGCAGCAGAAAAAACGTTTCCAGAATCCTACAAAGACAAAAGGCAAAGACTGAGAGGCTCCAGGGAATTCCAGACGGACTTTTTGCCTTCTAGTCGGGACACCTCAGGGACACTCGCATCTTGGGAAGCTAGTTTACTCAAAAGTCTGCACCTTCTGGCCTTGTTCACATGAACAGGTTACCCCTCAACGTTGCTCCCCACCCGCAAATTCCTCCCCTCCGGTACTTACCGCAGTGGTTGTAATTCCCTTTGCATGTGCTCACATGAATGTGGAATAATTGCCCATGAGGATGATACCAAGTGGTAAATGATTGCGTGAACAGTTAGGCTCAGTTAATAACACTCTTTCCTTGCTCATATGATCACTTACATCTCTGGGGTAAGCAACCCTAGAGTATGCATTCCTTTTTAATCTGGAGTCCGTACTCCCAGGGTTAGTCACCCCCTACGTTGCTTTAAGCACTGTTTGTGTGAACATAAAGGGGTTTCAAGCTACACAGAAAGAGTCACCACCAGTGATCATGTGAACAAGGCCTACCCCTTCACGTGAAGGGTATGTTACGAAAGTTTAATTTCTTGTGGCTTTTTTCTTAGCACTCTGGGTCATTAAGCGAGTCCAATTAACAGGGTGTTTAGAAGGGGCAAGCAGATTCAGGGAGCTGTGTACCTACCCTACGTGCACCTTCCGAGGTGGCTAACGTACCAGCATTAATGGGAACATTTTGTAGAAAAGGCCATATAGTAGATAGAACCCCCAAATCATGTTAGTTTTTAAATAAACAGGAGATGTTGAAAAGCGAAGCCCACGGGTGGTTAAAGTTCCCAAACCCAACATGCAATAAATCTGTGGAACTCATGGCCAGAGGATGCCGTGCACGCCAGTAGCATAACTGGCTTCGAAAAGGGATTGAATCATTTTTTGGAGGCCAGCTCCATAAAAGGAGACTAATTAGGTTGGTGAGGGAAACGAGACTCTTGATTGTGGGAACCTGGGGGAGGATGGTAGGAAATAGATTAATCCACTGTGCATATGAGGCAGCTGGGGCTGGCTGCTGTCGGAGACAGGATGCTGGGCTGGATGGACCATTGGTCCATCGTATGGCGCCCTTTCTATTCCTATGCAACCCAAGAGGTGCCTACCAAAATCTCTGTATGACCAAAAGGCACACGGCGTACAGACCTGCATGTCTGCATGCACAGACCTCTCCTGCTTTGTGATTGGCTGGTGCACCAATTAAATTTCTGCCGCTCCCTCAATCAGATAGCGCCACCGTCTCTTCTACTGATCACTTCAATCTATTATTGCTCAGGAGAACCTCCAAGTTACAAACACTTCCTCACTGACAAATACTCTTCCATTGGTTTTTCCTAGTGCTGAAACACAGTATTCAAAATGACTCGGTTTTTATCAAGTATCTCGGTATTCAACTCAGTTTTCCTGAGTAACCGAGGAATCAGCCTGGTACTTGGTGGATCCTCAAATAAGCAACATACAGGGGGCTTTCTCTGTCCCTCCCTATATAAGGTGATTCAATACTCCGTACTTGGTTTTTTTTTACCAAGTATTTTACCGAGTACCAAGTACTGAGTATTCGTCCGAGTTTCTGAGGATCAGCCGAACACTCGGAGCCAGTTCCTCGGAAAACACAAATACAACCTTTACTATTCAATTCGGTGCAGCCCTAGTTTTCTCCAATGTATTCCTCTGCGCATTGAGACAGGATGACACCCTCTCATCTTATTCTAATGCAAAAAAGACAGATTGAAATGTCCTTGGAGAAGACGGGGGGGGGGGGGGGAAGGCAGCAGGGATGGAATGAGCTGCGTTGAACTTTGCAAGAGCAGCGCGGAAGGTTTCCACACCGACGGGGTCAGTGGGTAACTTTGGGAGGGTGCAACTTCAAGGTTATTTAACTCAGTTAAGCAATTTGCAACACAGTTCCCGCACTGCGACGGTTAGATCTCCCCTCCAGTTGAGTTTGACGCTGGGCGGGCGGGCATCTGGGCATATTTAACTTGGTTGAGGTGCACTAGGGCAGGGGTGAGGAACTTTTTCCCTCCCGGGGACCACTTTGAAAATTAGTACATGCTCTGAGAGCTGAAGAGGAGTTGCAGGTGGGGGGTTTAAGGGGGACATTCAGCAAAAGGAAGGTCCAGATCATGGGTCCATTCCATGGATCTGTCCCCTGCCCTTGTGTACGTGACCTCAGCTATGCTCCCTTACCTTGAGCTCATTTTCTCAGTGTTTGGAGGTAGGGACAAGCCGTGGGCCACATTTGGCCCCCAGGCCTGAGGCTCCTTACCCCCGGCTCTAGGGACTTCAGAAAACCGAGCTGTAATGAAGACTGACAGGACAGAGGACACTCTTCCACCATCACTGGGTGTTTACAAACGCGCTGTTATGACCCAACCCAGGTTGGGAACCCACCGCCAACACGGGGTCCAGACCGCGTCGGGCTGGCCAACAAACGTGCCAGCAGCCAGGCCACATGGGAGTGGCATGAACATGCAGCCGGCTGCTGGCCAATGACAGCCACCATGACGGATCCAGTCCGAGCTGGGTCACAGGCGGACTAAAATGCACGTTATAGCCTGGTGTGGCCCGTTTTATTGGGGGTCACGGACTCAGCTTGCTGCTGACACGCCCGGCAGCAAGCCTGGGCCAACGTCTGGCGGTGTGACAACCAACGTGCCAGTGGCTTGCAGGCCAAAGGCATGTTTGGTCACACCCAAAGTTAATAAAAATGCTGCCCTTGGTTTTAATGGTGAAGGGCGTGCGCCTCCCTCCAATTCAAGTCAGTGGCAAAACTTCCATGGATTTCAACGGAAAGAGGCTTGCAAACCCGAGCACACGCAGACGGTGTTGCCGTGATTTAATCGCAAGCACGATCCTTGCCAGCCAACAAAATAGATCAAGAGACTGGAAGCCTAAACCAAAATTTGTGTTTAAAACGTTAGGAGAATCATCATAGAATTGCTGAGTCGGGAGGGACCCCAGGAGCCACTTGGTCCAATCTCCTACTCCAAGCCAGGATGTCCATTATGGAGCACTCCTCTCCTCCTCCATCCCCTCCCTCACCCTCCCCACGCCTCCCCTGCTACCCCAGCCGCCTTCGTCCCTTCTCCCTCGCTGCCCCACACGCCTGGCCCCCATCCTCCACGCCTTCAAGTCCCTCCTCATAACCCACCTCTTCTGCTCCGCCCTTCCCAACTCCTGCTAATCATCCCCACCCAGGATTATCCCCCACCTGCTATCGGTAAACTCCCAATTTACTGCAACCAAGCCAAGCACTTGTACTGAGCTCTCGCATTCTCAGGAATGTCGCATCCCTTGTCTCCCCTCTGTTCCCCCTTCCCTGTCTCCTCTCCCCATGTCTTTAGATTGTAAGCTCTCGGGCAGGGACCGTGTCTATCTTACTCTTTGTAAAGCGCCAGGTACATCGCTGGCGCTATATAAATGCTTATAATAATAAAATAATCATAAATAATACAGCATCGGGGTTAGAGGCTTGTCCAGTCGGTTTTGGAAAGCAAGGGGCACCCCGGAGACTCGTAGGGGGGATGCAGGTTTTCAGGAGCCCTACAGACACGCAGCCCCCATTCCCCACCTGAGACCAGAGAGAGAGGGGTCCTTCCAGAGGACTGATCGCACTGGCTGGCTGTGTTTCCATCCCCCCAGCCACTGTGCAAGGAGGGCCTGGGGAAGAGAGAGGGCTGGCCCCACAGCAGTGCTCTATGGCTGGGGGGCGGAGGGGGGGAAGGAGTGGATCCAGGGATCTCTCTGACCTCCCTGCGCTCACCTTTCTTTTTCTTCTTCTCCTTCTCCCCCATAGTAGCGCCACCAGCCCTTGCTGCCCCTTGCACCCCCACACTCTGGGGCGGGGGGTGCTGGTTACTGGCTTTCCCCCCCCTGCACTAACCGCACCCTCCCTCCCCCCCGCCCACGTGGAAATGCAGAATGCAAGTGACGTCATGGGGAGGCTTTCTGACGTCACCTTGCAAACCAGCTGGGAGACTCTGGCTTGTCTTTGCGCTTTCCCGGGCTGTCTTTGCCCGGTGGCTCCGGCTGGGGGGGGAGGGAGGGTGTGTGTGTGTGTGTGTCTTCCCCCTCCAACAAGCAGCTACTTGGATCCGATCATCTCTGTGCACTTTTTACAGACAGGAAACCCGAGCAGAAACTCCCCCTTTTAGGCACGTGTTTGCATTCACTTCTGAAACAAGACCCACTCAATAAGGAAGAGGAGCCATGTGCTCAGCTGCCTCCCCAAATGCCCTCTCTGATCGCACTTCCTGTTAACAGCTATCTAAAAAGGTGCTAAATAAATTAATTATTAATGTATTAAAATAATCATTATTTATTATTAATAATACTAATTAATAACCAATCCTAGGGTGCCCAAATATGCACATTTTAGAGGACCCTTATGATACAGGTTTCAGGGCTGTACTGGCCCCAGTGCAGCCCTGCAATCTGTATTTCTCATGTGCCCTCTAAAATTTGCATATCTGGCCCCACCCAGCCAGTCCTCATAATTCCACAAAAAATAACAATCACTAATCAACCATCATCATAAGCATCATCATATAACAGAAGGCAAAGGGCCTTTTTCTTCCTCCGCTGTCAGGGAAGGAAGTATAAGAGGGCAGTCAATGGGCTTCAAATGGCCACAATAGAGATTTCGGTTAAATATTTAGGGGGGAAATCCACCTTCCTCTGTCCGGGAGTGTCCTGCGATGGAATAAAATGCCCCTAGGGGGAGGTGATGGGATTCTCCTCCCCTAGGTGTTTGAAGACTAGAGCCCAGCTGGATAAACCATCTTTCTGCTATGCTGGAATAATCCAGGGATGGGAAACCTCAGGTCCAAATGCAGCCCCTGTGGTTAGTGTTCAGTTTCATGCAGCCCATTCCCAGTTCCTGGCTCTAGCCCCCGGGATCCAATTTCTACCCTTCCCCAGCACGGAGAGACTGAGCTCAGGGGAAGAGAGCAGAGAGAAAGACACGCACGCAAGGAGAGAGCGCAGATCCAGGATCTGGACCCGTCTCTTTCTCGGCACACCCTTTAAGCCCCACCAATTTCTATGCAGTTCTTGAAAATTGTACTAACTTTCAAAGTGGCCCGGCCCTGCTGTAAGCGGAGGCTGTCCTGTCTTGGAAGCGAAGGTTAGACTAGATGACCCTCCAAGGTCCCCTTTCAATCCTGCAATTTTATGATTTCTATCTCCTGAACTATTCTTGGCTACAATCATAGAAGCCCGGTTGGAGACTGGGCAGTCTTTGCCAATGATTACACCTTGCACAGGGCTTCCACGTGGGAATACTAGCACCAAGTTAAAATACTCCTGGACATAAATAAATGTAGGATCACAGGCTTACCTTTTAGAATGTCTTTAAAAAGGTAAAAATCCACCCCCCAAATTGAAATATCCATGGGGAACAAATACAAAACCCCCACCCTCCTGAGAAATGTTTTCTTAATTACCTCGAATCGAAAGGTGGAATCATTTTTTTTCAGCCCAGTTTAAGACCTATTCATTCGCCCAGACATTTAGCAGAGGTTAGGATTTGAGGGAAGTAGAAGTATTTTATGAGGTTTAACCTCCCTGAAGCCTTCAGGGAAGGGCGGGATAAAAATGGAAATAAGTAACAAGAAACAAACCCACCCCAAAATTGTACCTTTTATTCTTATTCTGAACTGCGAGGACAGAGGCAGGAAATCATGGGCGGCTATTTTAACATTTGCATTTTTCCCTTTCCTGGACGTTGCCTGTAGACTCAGCCCGTCCCAGCCTTTAAATCAGAGGTCAGGAACCTCAGGCCCGGGGGCCAAATGGGATCCGCCGCTAGTTTCTAGGTGTCCCTTTTCCAGTTCCTGGGTCTGGCCCCTGGAGCTAGTTCCTCCCCACAAGTCCTGAAAACAATATGCAGAAGGGGAAGGGAGCAGAGATGAGGGCGAGGACCGCTCTCTTCCTGAGAGCGTACCCCTTAAGCACACACCATTCCTTCAGCTTGGACGGATTTTCAAAGCAGTCCCCGGGAGGGAAAAGGTTTTCCCTATTTGTGCTCCGGGATCAGGGTTAGATCTCTCGTAATCCATCAGACTGGGAATAGAAACTTTGGTCTATGGGGAAGAGGAGGTGCACTGAGGGGAGAGAAGGTACTCATTATTTTTGTACCATAACCTAGCATTTCTGATTGGATACCGAGCATGTTCTTGTCTTCTTCCATCTGTAACGTTGCTGGCAATGGAAGGTGCAGAGGTTTAAATCTTGGTGCAGTTGGTGTGCAGGGGATTCATGTAGGTACCAAGCCACCGCCATGGGAGAGTGGAGATTTCTAATCAGCTACATTGACCAAGATGGCCACCAAATGCACAAAATGGTTAAGAGCCATGGGAGAGTGGAGATTTCTAATCAGCTACATTGACCAAGACAGTCATCAAATGAACAAAATGGTTAAGTTAAGAGCAGCGGCCATTTTGCACACGAGCAAAGAATTTTATATATTTTTTTTTTAATACAGATCCATAGTAGGAATCCATTAAACAATATATTATTTTTTTTTAAAAAAAGGTCCAAATCCATAACAGATCCACATCTGGAAATCCATCCGAAGATCCATCCCTGGTATTTACATAGCACCAGCAATGTACCTGGTGCTTTACAATCATTAATTAGAGACAAGGCCTCTGCCCTCGTGGGCTTACAATCTAAGGAGGGGTGATGACAGAGGGAGAGACAATTATAATAATTATCATTTGTTTTGCACCAGCAAAGCGCCTGATGCTGATTTAGATGGTGAATCCCAGCCGCAAGGGGCTTACAATCTAAGGTAGGCGTGGGAGAGGGGAATTTAGGGAGAGACGCAGATGCACGTGCTTAGCTTAGTTACCTGGGGAGAAGTGGGATCCTACAAGAATAGGACGGTCAGTGGAACATTCTGTGCGGGGGAGGAAGAGGTAGGATTTTAGGAGAGATTTCTTCGTTTCTGTTGCTTGTTCACTTTAGCCCTTTCTTAGTAATTAACCCTGTAGGAATTCAACAACTGGACACTCCCAGAAATGGGCATTCACATTTGTTATTTGCTAAGCAGATACATTCATCATCCAATCATCCCTGTGCAGTAAATCAAAAGCAGCATTTTAAAGCTTTGGCGTACACGTGCCACTTTGCAACCTCTCATCGCTGAGAGCCCGCCTGGATGTCAGGCGCAGCACGGGACAAACACTTCCTAGAACTAGCAGACCACAGAAGATGTCATTTTTCAAAAAGCATCACAGTAAAGACGTTTGATTTTCCGTTCATTTGAAATCCCCTGGCAGTTTGTACTGGGAGAAGCTGGCATTTTATCACCCCGAGAATTTAAAACTAGGGGCCTGATACTGCAGCCCTTCCTCACACCAATGTGTTTACTCACACAAGTGGTCCCATAGCACATCACGTGCACACAAACTCCACCTGCATGTTCTCCCCCCTGCTTTAGGAAGAGTATTGAGAAGGCGCAGCATAGGATGCTTCTGGGGTTACGCTCTATTCGTCCCACTTAAAGCATGGTCTTCCACCGGTATTTCTCCAGCGCCTGAAGATTGTTCAGAATGTAGCTGACCGTACAGCTTGCTGTTGACTGCTCTGGGCAGCCATGATCATTTTACGCCCGTCCTGCGCTCTCTGCATTCGCTGCCTGTAGAGCAGCAGGTTGATTTTAAGATTGCACTGCTGCTTTTCAGGGCCTTCCACGGTCTAGGCCTGTATTCAAAGCCTACTCCTGGAACCTTGCTTGCCCTGCTGATTGTCTGCCCTCAGAAGCCACCTGCTTTTTGGGGATCCTGCCATCGCACCTTATGTCGGCAGGCGATTGATTGAGCCTTTGCTGTGGCCGACCCCTCAATGCGGAACTCGCTTCCTTTAGATGTCCATCGTACTTCCTCTCTCCTTACCATTCCCGAGAGCGTTACCCATAGGCGCTACATTCAAAAATGGTACACAACTGATTTGGATATGACTGTCGTAGTTTATGCCAAAAGTGCAATGTTTGTTTTGTTCCCTGTTAGTATGTTCCCTCCAAACTCCTGTTCGAGCACTCCACTCCTTTTCTATCCCCTCCCTCGCCCTCCCACACCTCCCCTGCTCCCCCAACTGCCTTTGTCCCTTCTCCCTCGTTGCCCCGCACGCCTGGAACTCCCTCCCTGCCCTCGTCCGCCTTGCCCCCACCCTCCACACCTTCAAGTCTCTCCTCAAAACCCACCTCTTCCGCTCCACCCTTTCTAACTCCTGCTAATCATCCCCCCCCAGGATTATCCCCCCCCAGCTCCTAATTTACTGTAACCAAGCCAAGAACGTGGACCCGAGTTCTTGCATCCTCATGAATGTTGCATCCCTTGTCTCTCCCTCTGTTCCTCCTTCCCTGTCTCCCCTCCCCGTCTTTAGATTGTAAGCTCTCGTGTCTATCTTGTTTTTTTGTAAAGCGCCAGGTACATTGCTGGTGCTATATAAATGCTAATGCTAATGCTAATAATTAATAATGCTAATAATGCTAATAATAATAATGCTAATAATAATAATAATATAATGTAATGGTTATGATGTTTAATAAAATGGGGATGGGGGAGGGAACTGCATGATGGCAGCTTTTCGTAGTCAAATTTAACTTTTAATAAAGTAGTAAGCAGATTTTCTGGGTAGAAATTGTACTCTTGTCTGAAATTATGAAGAGTTTGTCTGAAGTTATTAAGCATACTAGACAAAAACATTTCTAGATACAAAAACTATTTTGATTCAAAATGTCAACAGTAATTGAAAAATAGAAACATTAATATGTTTGCAACCTTTTTTTAAAAAAAAAAAGCACCTGAATTTGCTTATTTATTCTCCAGGTGCTTTTCAGATCAGCTGCTGGTTTCCCTTTGTGTGTTTTCCTTCTCTCTTTAAAAACAATTTAAAAGGGGTAGGTACACAGCTTTATATCTGAAATGGACTTTGCATTATTTTCTCTTTTTAAATATGAGCAATACGATATTTCCAATATCGTGCTGGGATTTCCCATATCACATCGTATTTTCCATATTGTATTGTTCTGGAATGTGCTTTAGAGGAAAGTCATAAAGCACATTCCACAACAAAGGAAGTCTGGTTATGGGAGACTGCATTGTAGACAAAACATTACTCAAGTTAAGCCAGGATTGAAAAGCTGGTTCTGCGATTAGTGTTGGACGACAGACAGAGCGATGGCTTCTGCCACAGCTTTTCAAACTTAATGATTGCGTAGGCCACTTGTTAAGAGAGACCGTGGCCACTTTCCGACAAATAGTGGTTTCCAACACATAGTGGTAAAGTCACATTCCGACAAACAGATAATTCAGTATACTTAAGCCTTACTTCACTTTAACTTCTGTTTTGTTCATACATACAGAACCATAAACCAAAGTTATTCTGAAGTAAGAAGAGTAGTTGGTATTCCTGGAAAAGTAAATACTCCCTTTCACTTCCCACTTCATAGTAACTGTAGTGTGAACTCTTTGCTTCAAAGTAAAACCATTCTTTGCCACAAGCATGGGGGGAGATTGCAAAGTAACTACTACATCTGTTTGCAACTGCAGTGTGAACGGTACCAAAGTGGAGTCGTTACTTCGACCTAGTTTAACCTAGTTAAACCTAGTTTGTCGGAACAAACCCTGTTCCTTCAAAGTAACGACTTCGCTTTGGTAGTGTTCACACTGCAATTCTAAACTGAAGTAGACAGTTACTCCTCAGTCTCCCTCTAACGGCCACAGCACAAGAGAGCGAGTTACTTTGATGTAAGTGCGTTCGCAGTAGAGTAGGCCTAAAACTTCGTTTCTGACCAGATTCCATTTCTGACAGATCTGACAGTTCTGATTTTCGTTCCCTGGAACAATAGGAAAAAAAAACCTGTCATATTGCACACACGCAAAATGGCACTGGGCATACTGTGCGTGCACAAAATGGCAGCGGTTATATGCAAAATGGTGACTCAGACAGCCTCCATTTTGCGCATATGCAGTATGGTCAGTACTAGGGATGGGTGAACAGAATGCAGTTCGGATGTTTGGTTTGAAACTCGAGTTCGGGTTTGATGGTTCGGTTCAGCCGAGTTCGGGTTGGCCGAACTTGGTTGAACAGTCAAAAATAGCACTATCAAAACCGAAACGAAACCAAAACTCCCCCAACCCTTGAAAAGACGTTTTTCCTGCCCCCGAACTCATCCGAACACAACCAAACTGTTTGGTCATTCGAGAGTTCGGTTCAGACGTTCGGTTCGGACGTCCAAACAGACCGAGTTCGCTCCGAAGTTCGAACATCCGAACCGCGTTCGCCCATCCCTAGTTAGTATCATTTTGTGTATGTGCAGTACCCCCCAGCCCCGCACCATTTTGCACACGTGCAAATAATTTGATCAGAATTCTGATCAAAATTTCAACAGCCATTCCATTTTCATGGAACTGTTGTGCAAAAATGGAAGGGCTATTTTGAGCCAGCCCCAGACTATAGTTACTTCTTTGACAAAAGAAGAAGTATGTATTCATTTTTCAGGTGTATGTACAGGACTTCCTACGCCTAAATAACTTTGGTTTAGTGCTCTGTACGTGTGACAGATTCAGGCGTAAAAACAATTTAAGTCTTAACTACATCAAAGTAGCCATTTGAGAGAATATGGCCATCATGACCCACCTCCCCATTCTTGATCTCCTAGTTTCCATGAAAATTATCGCACTTAATAAATGCATACATATGGGGAAAATACACTTTAAAACCCTTTACCAACCCTCCAAGTATTGACTCCACTTCCATTTCATCTCTTCATCTGTGGCTGAATCAAGACAGCTCTTCCCTTTTCACGGAACAGTTCTGTGAACAATGGAACAGCTGTCGAAATTCCGATTGGGCATTTTGCACATGCACAGAATGGCCAATTTCCACCCCCAATCATTCCAACCAACAAAAGTCAGATTGATCGTTTGTTCTGATTTTCATTCGGAACAATCGAACCAACTGGATCCGTCGGAAATGGACTTTTCCCCATATCTTCAGCACTTCCTTTCTCCCTCTCACTTCCTCTTTGCCAGTCTCCTAGCTTAAGTATGGTTTACACTCTACCCTTACTGCCAGCATTGATCTTGCAGGTAATCTCTTCCTCTACCCTCTATTGGTGGCTACAACTCCCTTTTCCCGCCTCCCTTTGCTGCTTTTTCAGGTTTTTACAGGAAGAGCGTCCACGTGACTGTAGCAGCCCCAACCAAGTAATTAGCTACTGTTGTATATATCGGGGGTGACCAAACTTGCAGCTCTTGAGTTGTACAGCTGTGGCTCTTGTTTGTCCAGGGCTGGTCCTGGGCCTTCACAGTCTAGTCCAGGCGTGGGGAACCTCTTCCCTCTTGGAGGCCACTTTGAAAGCTTGCACTAGCTCTGAGGACTACACAGAAGTTGGGGTGGGGGTGCTTAAGGGATGCACTCAAAGAAAGGAGGGCCCAAATCATAGATCTGTGCCATGGAACCAGTCCCCTAACCTTGTGTGCATGACCTCCTCTCTGCTCCCTTCCCTTGAGCTCAGTGTTTCAGTGATTGGAGGTAAGAACTGGATCCAAGGGCGAGATCCAGGAAGTAGTTTGATTTAAGCTGCTCCTCAAATCTCAGCAGCTCCACAAACACACAACACCAGTTCTTCCAACCAATCCCAAAGCTGGAGAGGTTTCAAAGATGTGTGCACAAACATGTGTGTCTCGCGACTCTTGGTCAAATGAAAACTTTGGTTGGGTTCTTGGGGTTGGGACTGTGGACACCATGACAGAATGAGATTGAGGTTTCTGATGCTTTACAATGTGGGCACAAAGAGCTGTTACTTCAGTCATCTGAGTCACTCAGTGCTTTTGAATTTCTTCTGGTTTTCTTTCCAACATACTTGATGCATGGCCTCATAAAAATTGGGATCTTCCAGCCCACGGGCATCCACCCTCTGACCCACAAAGGTGTCCCTCCACCCCCATTTACTTCCAGCCACTGGATGGCCACAGAATATTTCTGGGATGCTGGCCACACCTCCTACGAAGCAAGGTATGTTCCTTACCTAGGAGGCCGTGTTCCTTGTAGGGGGAAGGATCCAGCCCCTGGGAAGGTGAAGGTTCCCCAGTCCTTGTTTAACCTTCCACCGGAGTTGGCCAAGCTAGCAGCCTGGTCCTCCCCACAGTCTAACAAGACAAGAAGGGAAAAGAGAAAACCAGGAAGCCAACGTCCCTTGCTCTTCAAAGCTCATCTAGTCTCCCAAGAACAATAACCCTGCTGCGTAGATGCCCCACAACTTCAGATTCAAGAGTCTTTGTCATTGGAATGGAGGCACTTCCCAATGTGCTACCTGGGGTTGAGGAAGGAGGATGAGAAAATTGCTACCGTCAATGAAAGCCGCAGAGAACCATGCGTTTGCAACATCACACCAAGGCTTCATCTAGCTTTAGATTTCTGTTCTGAACCGCAATGTTGTGTCAGCCATTTTCCTCTCGTAATCTTCATCAAATCTCTCATTCTGGGCCACAGTAAAGTGGTTTTTCCAGTCGCCAGCAATTCCTGTAATACAAAGGGAGGGAGAGAAGTGGAAAGGCTCTCTTTTGTAGGAAGGGACTCCCAGTAGAGATCAATTCATGGAGAAAAGACTCTCCACTGAGGACAAGACTACTGCCCACAGAACCACTAAGAACACATTCTGATGAACAGAAACTTTGATATAGTTAAGCCTTGAATCACTTTTTACTCATAACCAAGAGTATGAAATGGCTTTCATAGGAGGAGAAGCTTGATAGGTTAGGACTAGGGATTTATTTATTTTCATAATTTAATATCCCACCCCCTGCTGTCCCATGGCAGCTTAGGGTGGCTAACAATAAAAACTATAAAAACATTAATACAAACAATATAAATATCAAACTAGAATAAAACACACATAAAACATCTAAAAAACATCTAAAGTTCAAAAATAAATAGCCTCCCCTCCCAAAGCACACACACACCCCCCGCCCTACTACCTATCTCCCTCACCAAACGCCTGATGAAACAGCCAGGTTTTACATTGTCTACAGAACAATTTTCGGTTTCAGTTCTCCAAGAATTTTGGTTCTCGTTTCGGTTTTGGTTCCCCCCCCTTCCCCCCCTTTTTTTTTGCATTGAAAAAACCCCAGAAAAGAAATCAATGCAAAAAAACTGAAACCGAAACGAGAACCGAAATTTCGGATCAAACCGAAACAACCATTTTCAGGTCGTTTCGATTCTATCCAAAACCGAAATTTCCATTCCTAGTTACTAGGGCTCTTCAGCTTGAGGAAAAGACCATTGAGAGCAGATGAACAGAAGCTTACAGATCATGAGTGGTGTGGGACAAGTGAATAGGGACGGTTATTCACCTTCTCAAATAGTACTAGAACTAGGGGACACTCCTCAAAACTAACTGGCAGCAGATTGATTTAAAGCAAAACAAAAGGAAGTATTCAGGAGTTGGAACAGAAGGATGCACTCCTAAAAAAAAATGAGGAGTATATACTCTCGCCTTAACTTTTTATTTCAAAGTAAATGTAGCGTGAACCTTTTCCATGTCTGGATAACATTGTTTGTCATGACCTTTAGGGGGGAGATTGTGAAGTAACCTTGCAGCTGCAGTGAGAACGTTACCAAAGTGGAGTAGTTAGTTCAGTTGAACTAAATCTAGTTACTTCAGTTTAATACGGATGTCGTAACGTGCACTAAGGTCCGTACCCTTGCGCATGAACGGAGAGACGTTGTGGTCCATGACCGTCACCGGCGTCATCCTATAGTTGGTGTTGGGATTTTCTTTCATCACTTCAAACGAAGTGTGGTGGACAATGCTATCCAGAGCTTGCTGCGTCAGGTCCTTCCCCAGAAAATGCATCACCTTCTCAATCTCCCGCTTTGGATCCTGCGGAATGACCGGAAGGAAGCATATGGGTATCGTACACCTCATCCCAGCTACACAGGATATCGACCTCCAAATGTAGCTTTCGGGAGAATTTGTTGTATCAAGATCAGCTTGTAAATGTATTTGATTGACCTAATTCATCTAGGTTGCCTCCCTCCTTAGTGTAAGGACCCAGGCTCGAACCAGCACCCTGGAGGCCTGCGCACAGCGGCTGACTGTGCAGCACCACTGGTTTCTGCTGGCCAGGGCCCGGTATTGGCCATAAGACCTCCCCCAGCAGCGGCCAAGCCACACCCTTCCTCAGCCTCGCTCCACGCCCCCTGCTTGCTGGTTGGCTGTTGGTCTGTATAGAAGGTCAGCCAGGAGCCACAGGAAGTTGAGTGGATCATCAATCACTGATTCCTTTCCCAGCCACTTCCTGCCTTGCCTTCCTGTTTCCACATCCTGTGGGTGTTTTTACACACACATTTCTCCTGCATGTTTGCGGTTACATCCTGAACTTTCTGGTGTGTCTAAATCACTCACCTAGATCTTAAACATCTGGCTCTTTGAACTTCTGCGTAGAACGTCTCCCAGAACTTTTGTGTGTAAACTGTTCTTCTGGTAAACTGCTTTGCTCCAGGCAGCTGGGGTCACTTGGTTTCCATGGCAGCCCCTCATGTCTACAGCTGCCGCTACTCTACGCTGCCTCAGGGCAGTGTGTGTGTGAAGGATGCATCCGGAACTTACTTGTGGTCTTGTAAACCCAGAAGATTGAAAGACCAGCACTTTAAGGTGTGTGTATAAACATCCTGTGTCTTCTCCTCAAGTCTCAATGAGCCCTGGACTGGCTCTTCACCCCCTGGACCCCTGGCCTGAAACCCCAAACTCCGTGGCTCCCGCCTCTTGCCCAATGTACCATCACAAGCCTCTGAGGTCGGCCAAGGATGCACTCTTGTGAGTGCCAACTGCCTCTGAAGTTGCTATAACAAGGATGTGCAGGGGGGTGTATTGGGTTGCTGCCCCACAGTTATGGCACTCCCTTCCCTTGAAGGTCTGTCTAAGCAGAAGGTCTGTTGATCTTATGAAGGTCTGAAAGACCTTCACCTTCTGAAGGTCTGTTCATCTTCTGGAAGAGATGCAAGACCTTTGTGTTTGGCAGGTGGAAATAGGGTTCGGTGGGATTGGGTAGAGAGATTTGGGGAGGGGGATTGGTGGGTGGCAGGTGGGGGTACAGGGTGCGGTGGGTGGGATGAAGGGGTTTCAAGGGATTTTAATGTATTATTGTAGTTTATATTTTTGATTTTCTAATGATGTTTGTAAGTTGGCCTGGGTCTCTGGAGAAGGGTGGGGTAAAAATGTAAAATAAAATAGATAAACAGATAGATAAAAAACTATCCTTCAAACCCTGCCCGTGAGTCTGGCTGGTTGCCTTGAGTGAGGCTCAGTGTCTGCTTCGATGGGGACCCAGCATCTGCAGGATGTGCCCCTTGTGTGACTGCCCTGATCACAGGCGTCTCTAACTCTCTCCTCCTCTTCCTTCCTCGTGGTAAAAGAGGGGGGAAATGGTTACGTCGTTTTGTTTTTTTTAATTGAAAAGAGGTTTAAAATCCCCCTAAAAATGAAGCCCACCTCCATTATCGGGGATTATGCTGCGTGGATCCACGTGGGACCAACATACACTGGGGGGGTCAGCATACACAGCACGCAGAGGGGGGTAGTTCTCCCCTGGTATAGATCCCCCAGCACCAACCAAAGTACTGTCTCTTGGTCTTGTACCTTTGACGGTCCTACAGTCCATCAGGTAGACAAGCCGTCGCTGGGAGAGGAAGGGGGCTACAGCGTGATGAAGGGCATCCACAGAGCTGGGGGTCAAGTTGGTTGCCAGAGCGCTCTTCTCTCGAGGAGCATGTTACGCCTTCTTACCTCTTTGAGGTCTTCATAGAACAGGTACAAAATGGGGTGCCCCTTTCTCTTCTCCCACCAGCTTTTCACATGGTCGTACCAGGATCCAAAAGCAACTAGACTTGGAGAAAGAGGCACACAGATTTTTGAGATGGAGGAGAGGGCCATGTTTTCCAAAGGCAGTTAACCAAGAAAAGGGACAAAGAGCACACCCAATGGCCAATTCTGGTTATTTGCACCCCCAGTTACCACCAATTGCAGACTGCCAGGCCACTGCCCCGAGGTACGGCTTTTCCCTCCACCAGTGTTTTATGTTCACATTACTCCACAGTAAACTCAGTGCCATCCTCCTACCAAGCCCGAGTCCACCTACCTGCTCCAGCAGGGAATGGCAAATCCCCTTCAGACTCCGGCCACTGGACTGCTTTCCCACCCAATAATCTTTTGTGCTGACTCCTACTCATTCTTTCTCCTATGGAGTCCTTCCTTGGGTTTATAGTTATTACACATCTCTCCTCAGGTCTATCCTGGAGAGAAGCATAGCTCCCCATTGACCCGCGTCCCTGCATCCCAACGACCTCGGCCTCCCCCGTCTCAACCTAGTCATACCCCTGCGCGCATGAGAAGAAAGTAGATAGACTACAGGCCAGATTCTCAACTGGGGTAAATAAGCCAATGTTTATTGTCTGTTTTCATCTGTTTTCATCTTTAAAATAATTTAAAAAACAAGACACCTGCGCATGCGCCAAATGCCAGCACCATTTTGGAAAAGGGCTGTGCGTACACATAAGAGTCGGGGGGCCGGTTTGCACAAGTAGTTGTTGTTTTTTTTAAATTAAATTAATATTTAATTAAATAAATGGAACTCCCCACCCCGAAAACGGTAGGGTCGTTTATAGGGCTGATCTCAGGTTTTCTCAATTCTCACTGAGAATCAAGCTTCTCAATTCACTTTTAGTGAGAATCCACATACTCATTTGTGCAACAGTATGTTGGTTCTTGACTCTTTCTCGGTCAAGAATTTTTCTCGATTTACAGTTTACCATGATGACTGTCATAATTTACTGTGTAATGTATACCGATTTATCATGCAACGCTTACCATTAGTGCATTCATCCCGGTAACGTGCATGTGCAAAATGGCTACCCTTTTCCAAAATGGCGGCAGTGCTGCTGGTGCCATCTTGGAAGATGAGGGGAGGGCGATGGGGGGTGTTTTTAGTTTTGTGGGGTTTTTAATTATTTTACATTTGTATTTTATATGTTTGTGAGCCACCCTGAGCCTTCGGCGATAGGGCGGAATATAAATCAATATAAATCAATAAATGTGCAGAACAGCTGTGGTGGCTATTTTGTGCATGCACAGTACTAGGACGAACATAGTATGCAGCAAACTACACGGTAAATTGATATTATGGTACATGGTAAATCACAATGGTACACGGTAACTCGGTAAGTCGAGAAAAATTCTCGACCAAGATCTCGAACCATTACCGAGATTGTCCCAAGATTTCAATAACGATTCTCAATTCTCACGATATTTTCACAAAAAAGAAATCAATTCCACCCCGGAACTTCCACGAATGCATAGAGTAAATACACAGTCAATGGCATTGTGCTGCCTTTCTAACAGGACGACGCAAAAACTGGCGGAAATACCCCCCAAAGTTTTTTCTTAACGCTGTTTAAAACATAAAGACAGACACTTGAGGGCATCAATAGCGGCTCGATGCCAGTCTCACCTCTGCCCGCCATGTACGTCTCAATGTACTTCTCCCAGGGGCCAGGGTGCGGGTGAAGCTTGTTCATCAGGTCAAAGTGGTAGAAGGAGACAGCTACATCCTTGGCGTTTCGGGCCACGTAGATCACCTGTGGGTGGGAGGAAACAGACGGGTCTGAGATGCCTTTAATGACCTTGCGTTCCAATGGATCCTCTCTTCTCGGCCCTGGTCAGATCTCATCTAGAGAGCTGGGCTGGAGGAGGCTTCTGCGGAGGCTTCTTGAAGGTTCAGAGAAGGGGAAGAAAGATGATAAAGGGTTTGGAAACAAGCCTTGTGAGGAAAGGATGGAGGCACTGGGTACGTTTAGCCTAGCAAAGTGAAGACCGAGGGGAGACAACATGATAGCAGCCCTGGTGACACCACCAGGAAGATGGCAAAGAACTGTTCTGCGCGGCTACAGAGGACAGGACTAGAATAGACTCAAGTTAGAGCAGCGGTGGGGAGGCTCAGGCTCAGTGGTGAAATGCGGCCCGCGGCAAGGTTGTGTGGGGCCCCTTCCCAGTTCCTGGATCTGGCCCCTCGATTCAGTTCCTACCCCAAGCACTGAAAAACTGAGCTCACGGTGAGGTAGCAGAGAGGAGGGCACGCACACAAGGACAGGGGACAGTTCCATGGAACGGCTCCAGGATCTGGACCCTACTTTTCTTGAGCGCGTTTCTTACGCCCCCAACTTCTCGGCAACCCCTGGAGCTTGTACTAACTTTCAAAGTGGCCCCTGGCAGGGAAAAGGTCCCTCCATCCCTGAGTTAAAGAAAAGTAGATTTCAGTTAAAGAGCAGGAAAGACTCCCTAACGGTAAGAGCTGTGCGTCAATGGAATGGTCTTCCAGGAGACGTTGGACAGCCATCAGGGTGTTTGGACCAGATGATCCTCAATGGTCCCTTCCAAGATTCTATGACTCTGCTTGCAGGGGAGAGGAGATCTGTCCAGAGTAAGGAAACGTCTGGATTGGAGAGGTTTGGAGAGGGGGGTTTCTCCTCTGTCTTGCTGCTGTGTCTTGGTGTAAGAATGAAGGAGTGAAATGGGACCGTTGTTCCACACAACTCTAGTATTGCCACATCTCAGTCTGGTTTTATACGAGCGGCCGGATGCAGCATGTTCTTCAACGTGTTTCCTGAAAAGCCCCACAGGATGTGTTTAGATGCACTGGAAGTAGCCGGCCGCCATAGCAATCGCCACTCACACAGTCTTTCTGAAGTCACATTTTGGAACAACAGATATTGAGGCTTCCGAAATGCGCCTTTAAAAAAAAAAAAAAGACAGCGCGAGTCGCGATGCCTATGGCAGCCGGATACTTCCGGTGTGTCTAAACGCACCCCCGTGGGGCTTTTCAAGAAACACATGCTTGAACACGCTGCATTTCGCTGCCCGTGTAGAAGTGGCCTCAGCGTCGTTGCCCGAAGTACTGGGTCCCCACGCCGGTTACCTTGCAACCATGGTCCCAGAAGGACGTGGGAAGGAGATGTACTGGGAGGTGGGTCTTCACCACACGAGGCGATGGCATCCTGGCCAGCTGTTCTGTGCCTGATAAGTAGAATGTCAAAGATATTATTGGTGCAGAGAGACAAGGCATTTGATCTGGAGTCGATGGAAAGTCAGAGAGAGGCAGCGTGGTCTAGTAAATAAGCTGGAAGCCCAGTGTTCAAATCCTGTCTTAGCCATGAACTCACAGGGTGGCCTAGGGTGCAAATCACTCTCTCTCAGTCTCAGTTCCCCCACCTGTAAAATGGGAATAATAATGGGTTGATGCGAGGGTAAACTAGAGGGATGTGGATTGTAACGTGCTCTGAACACCGAAATCACTTTCATAAATCAGGGGTGGGGAACCCCAGGCCTGGAGGTTGAATGTAACTTGCGCTTAGTTTTCATGCGGCCCCTTTCCAGCTTGTGGATCTGGCCCCTAGATTCCCCCGAGCACTGAAAAACGGAGCTCAGGGGAAGGGAGCAGAGCTGAGGGATTGTACTCTCAATGACAGGGCACAGAGCCGCTGAGACTTTACAGACTGATTGGGAAGAGTTTTATAGCGTGTAATCCAGGGGTGGGGAGCCTCAGGCCTGGGGGCCAAATGCAACCCATGTCTAGTTTTATCTGTCCCCTTTCCAGTTCCCTTGGATCCAGATCCTACTTGCAAGCACTGAAAAACTGAGCTCAGGGGAAGGGAGCAGAGATGCGGGGGCTGCACACAAGGAGAGGAGACAGGTCCACGGCAGAGAGATGCATCATCTGGACCCTTCTTTTCCCGAGTTCACCCCTTAAGTATCCTGCCCCAAATCTGGGACAGGACGTTGAGAAATCGGGAGGGGAAAAAAATTGTATTTTGGGTCCCCGGTCGGACACCCCTTTGGGCACCGAAAAGCACCCAAACGTTTCGAGTCAAATCAGGTACCGGAATTTCACCAGGTAGACGTGTCTCTGCGGGGACCCAGCTCAGCATTGCTCTGTGCCCCGGTGCAGTATCTTTACTAGACATTTACTCATTTATTTAGACCTAGCCACCGCCCTGCCCACAAAGGCTCAGGGCAGCTCCCAATCAAACAATAATAAAATGTAAACAATAAAACCTCAATAAAATTTAAACACATAAAACCTCCCACCATTCCCACGAGCCTACCCACACGTCCATCCAACTCACATCCTCACCTGCCAAATGCCTTTAGAAAGGGGGGGGAGGGGGAAGGTTTTACATCACCTCCAGAAGATGCTTAGGCATAAAGCCAGTAGTTTCCAAAATGTTTGCTTGTAGACCCCTATTTTATTTTATTTTTAGTACTATTATTATTATTATTAATATAGTGCCATCAATATGCCTGGTACTGTACAATCCACAGTCAGAGACAGGTCCCTACCCCTAAGGGTTTTACAATCTGAGAGACAAGGGAAGGAGATACAAGGGAGAGGTAAACATCAGGAAAGACAAGAGGACATTCATGAGGCTGAGAAGTTGCAGGCTCACTATTTGGGGATATAAGTATAATCCAGACAGCTACAGAGCCACGGAAAGCAGATCAGATATCCGTTGGGATTATGACCCCCTCCCCCCACTTGGGGACTTGACCCATAGCCATAAAGCCCATCCTTCCCTTGTGTTTAAGATTTGCCCCACAATCGCACCCGACTTACCTGCCGGCATCTTCCCCGGAACTGCAAATTCCAGCATGGGCACTTTATTGAAAATGGCGTCCCGCTTACATTTGACAGGATCCCCGTCATTCAGGATCATGTCGACGATTTCACTCACCCATGTGGTTCCTGGGAGGAGGACGGAAAGCTCAGTCAGCAACAGTGGAGAGGCGTAGTCCAGAACACAGCTAGGGTGGTCAGATATGCAAATTGTAGAGGATGCAGGAGAAATACAGGTTGCAGGGCTGCACTGGCACCAATGCAGCCCTGCAACCTGTATTTCTCCTGCGTCCTCTACAATTTGCAATTCCGGCAACCCGCAACACCGCACACCCCTGATGGGTCCCCCTGCAAACAGGGACCGATTAGAATGTTGCACACAGCTAGGAAGCAGCTTCCCTGCTCCCCTCCCCACTCAGATAATTTATTGTCGCCTCCCAGCTAAGCTCCGAAGCATGGCAGGGGAGACAGAGAGCAAGCTCAGCTTCCTGCATGCAGAATGTAGAGGGAGGCAGGGAGCAGCCAGCAGCCTGGGGGTGAGGTGGAGCAGCCAGTGCCCAAAAACCTTTGAGGGGTCAACATATTGGACGTGTGCGTTGCCAGAGGGGGAAAGAGACCCGTTAAGGGGCACGCAGCAGCACGTGGGAGGTAGTCACGGGAACTCACCGGACTTGGGGTAGGTCGCTATCACGATGTCGTCCGGCCTGCTCTGGAAGTTGTCGATTCTGTCCCAGTCGTAGGAAAAGGCGCAGACCATAGGGATGTCATGGACCATCTGCCAGGCCTGCCGGAGATAAGATTCTGGGGCAGCCATCCTGGAGAGGGGCGGGAAGCGTGCCACAAAATAAAATCAGGAGGAGAGAGGAGGAGAGCG
>QEPC01000155.1:1649730-1775402 GCA_003113815.1 Sphenodon punctatus | reverse complement strand
GCGGGTTTCCGTTCAGAAGTTACTTTTCATTCACCCCTGCCGTGGTGACCATTCACCACACTTCTGGACCTCCTCCCACCTCAACCTCACAAAGCGTGGTTAGCTTCACCCCAGGCCGCATTTGACTGTGGTGAACATCTGGATGTGAGCAAACAGACATGCATGGCGCTTTCACACACACCCCCACGTTTGACTGAGGTTGACTGTGGTGGACATTTACCACGTCACTTCTGAAATCACTCTCAGCCTTTCAGTGCATCAGGAGCCAGATCCAGGAACTGGAAAAGGGCCAAATATAAACCAGCCCCAGAGCGGATTTGGCCCATAGACTGCAGGTCCTCCCGCCCCCTCACCCTAAACGGATGTTAGCAATAAGGATTTTGTCATCGGCGCAGTTGCACTTTAGATAGAGACGTTCTGCATTTTATCCACCTACATCAGTTCTTAAATTGACTTTTATTTCTTTCCCATCCTGAATCATTCAGGTTGCAATTCTCAAAGCGCCGCATCCCGGGGAGCCCGTTGCCACTGGAGATGGTGGCTTGAAGACTGCAGCCTCAAGACACTGAACAAACCCATAAAATACCCGCTCATTTCCGTTAGAGTAGTAGACAGTTCAGGGATTGAGGGGCTAGAAATCCCATCTGTTCCTACAAGCAATACAGCTGCAGAATGGGGGGATTCTGAAAAATTGGGCATCCCCCGTGTTGAAAGCAATTCCTATCTAAAACAATTAAGAATGTCTGTCTGCTCTGGGAGTTCCCGATTCCTCTGCAATTTCTCCCTCACCTATGTCTAAAGACGCACGCGCGCGTCAGAAAGTGTGGCCCGCCAGCCCCTCTTCAGATCTCCATCCGGAACTGCGGCACCGATCCCACCATTTTTTCTTCATAATCTTGGTCAAATTTCTCGTTCTGGGCCACAGTGAAGTGATTCTTCCAGTCGCCAGCAATCCCTGAGGGGAAAAAAAAAACACAGGAAATTCTCTGGCCTGTGTTATAATGCAGAGGATTGGAGCAGAATTTCAAAACGGCCTCTTTAGCCATGTGGGGTGTGCAATTTCATATCGTTTTATTAATTACGATAATCAATTACGAATAAGCAGACAACATTCATTTGATTTCATTCATTTTTGTCTTTATTTTTTCATTTTATTTTATTAAAACTAATAAAAAATCCCATTGCGCAGGTTCAAATGGGTCCGTTCCGTGTGCATGCCATACCTTTTTCCCAAATGGCACCGACACGGTAATTACCATTTGGAAAAAAGGGCCGCGTATGGGCAGAACAGCCCTGGCAGCCATTTGCTCAGACGTGGTGATTTTTAATTTTAACATTTTTAATAAAATAAGACGGAAAAATGGTAGAGTCCTTTACGACAACCCCCCCAAAAATGAATGGGTTTTTGGAAACAAAAACACAGACTAAAATGAAAGCCAACTCTGTGCCTGCTGCACCCCCCTGCGTAAAACCTATTCACTTACAAAAAAAGGAAGGAATAATTTGATTTCTAAAGCACACCATCATCACTACAACATACCTCTTTGGGAGCGGAACCATTTTATTCCTTACTAGGGGTGTGCAGGAGGGTACAATTACATATATATTTTTTTGTTTAGTTTCCCTGTTTAAAAAAATTAGTTATATTTTTTTCGATCCGGTGTAATTTCAATTTTGTTTATAATTTCATTTCCGTTCATTCCTATGGGCATTCCAATCTGGCGGATGCTTCCCCCCCTACAGCGTCCCACAGCCGAAATACGCTGTAGGGGGAGGAGGGAGCGGCCTTTCAAAGTGACGGGAGCCGACCCGGAGCACTGCCGTCGGGCCGACTCCCTGTCACTTTGGGAGGCCAAGCACCGCTTCTCCCCTTCCAGCACTTTACGGCTGTGACGTGATGGCAGAAATGGGCTAATAGCGTGAAAAAACCCACGCGACCAAGCAGAACGTCACATGATCCCACTGATCTCACGACAATCTCCCCACTCCCCTCCTGTCTCGTGTGCAAGGGCCTACGGTGACATCATCGATCTCAACACGGTTGCCATGTTGGACCCAAATGTAAGACAAAAAGTTCAGCTAGGACGGATCTGCAAGCATTTGTCTGTGCCTAGCTCACACCCTTTGCCTCCATCGCTTATTATTTCAGGTGTTCTCCTGATTTGTTTTCAGTGCTCGGCTCATTTTGGAAGGCCCAGGGGCCAGCAAGGTTGAAAACGGTGCGTGAAGGACTCTGACCCTTTCTCATGAATGGGGACACACTGTGGTCCATCTCGCTCTGCGTCATCATCTTGTAATTGGCCGTGGGGTTCTTCTGCATCTCCTGGAAGGACGTGTGGTGGAGGATCTTACGTACAACTTCCTCTTTCAGGTCCTTCTCTAGAAACCGTAACACCTTCCGTATTTCACGCTGAGGGTCCTATGGAAAGAAAGAAACAAAAGATCAGATTTCTACACCCTTTGGATCCAGCATCTTGGAAGGCCCCAGCATCCTGTCTCCGAGTCTCATCAGTGGCCAATCTCGGTTGCTTTGGAGAAGTACCCAACAGGTCATAATGGAGTGATCCTGATGTTCACTCCCAGTTCCCAATAGTCAGAGATTACATCCCCCAACCTACATCACCCAGTCCTTTTTTATATTCACCTATGCTAATGGCCTTGACCACCACCTCTGTTAAAGTTAAACATGCAGAGTTGGAGCTGTTATTGCATGATGTCATTCTGGGAATTTATATTTTAATTGTTTATATATATATATATCAGTAATGGTTTAATAAAAATATAAATTCCCAGAATGACATCATGCAATAAGAGCTCCAAACTCTGCATGTTTAACTTACTCAATTCATGTTGATAAGGGTGAACAGAGTTTGACTAATGCTGAAACGGAAAGAAAAAAAAACAAATAATTTGTGGTTGTTATTCAGTGTTCTGGGTTAGTCTGGTGGTTATACGGTCTCTAACCAGTTACCATGGAGATAAATTGCCAAACCAGAGCAAAATATATATATTTTATTGTAATTTATTCTGATACTGGGTGATGTCATGATCCATAAACAACAAATAAATCAAACAAGACAAATACATAACAAGAAATAAAAACAAGCATAAGAACGGGTAAGCAGTATATGTAACATATCTAGTGTCAGAGACTGGAAACGAATTTGGATCTTAGCACCTCAGCCTGATAAACAGAAGAAGCCAGCTGGTTCACTAGAGACTCATTAGTCTGCTGGAACAGCCCTACTAATTTTTCAGAATTAGATAAAAAACCAACATGAGCAAGTAGTGACAAAAATCAGACGTTTCCTAATATCGTTGTACAAAGGACACAGTAAAATATAATGGACTGTGTCCTCCTGGACATCTTTACAGTGTGGACATCTCTTTTCTGACCTCAATTACCGCTATATAATAAAATCAGTTTCTAAGGCTGTGGGCCTACAGCAAGCCAGATCTGGCCTGCGGGAGACCGATTGAACATTCCGGCCCTACTTTAATCACTAAACCCAATTCTCTCTCTGCATAAGAATAATCCGTAGTCATATCTGCTGCCTATACTTAGCCATGGGAACAGCAAAAAGGCCACAATTGGAGCTGAAATGGGGACCCGCATGCATACCCATCAAATTCGCAGCACCCAATTCGACTCAAAACATTCGGTCCTCCTCAGTACCCAAAACGGCTGATCAGGTAACTGAAATATCGTCATATCAGGTTTTGTCCCAATTTTTTTTTAACTTCTGGTGCCAGATTTTCAACTTCTGGTCCCAGATCGCAGACAAGTTTTCAGGTATTTCTTCAAGTTTTCAGGCAATTTGGGGTACTTGAAAACCAGATATCCATTTTTTTTCAGGCACTCGGACAGTATATGTGTACTGATTTGGATACCCAAAACGCTACCCGAAAAGGCAAGTATTGCCTGCAGGTATCAAATCCGGTACCTGTTTCAATACGCAAACCACTTAGGAGTAGTCCCATTGAAACCCTGTTGGCTACTCCTAAGTGGTTTGAGGATCGGGACCAATGCCTGGTACCAAAGCAGGAGATGCATTTGCATACTTCCTCTCCCTCACCTCCTTCATGTCCTCGTAGAACAGGTACAGGATACGCTGGCTGGTTGTCTTCTCCCACCAGCCTTTCACGTGTTCGTACCAGGATCCAAAGCACACTAAGAAGAAAGAGACGGACAGACAGACAGACAGAGGAAAGAAACATTTACACTTGATCCAGCTTCTAAACATTAGGGTTGTGCAATTCGGTTTTGTTTTTTTAATTACAAAAACAAACGAAGCGCTATTCACTTCAGTACTTAAAATACGACAACGATAGACAAAAGGTAACAAAAATGGAGGACAATGAAGAAAAAAAGCATCCATTTTCATTACAGAAACAAAACACTGCATGAACAAAATGGCCACTGAGGCCGTTCTGTGCACGGGCAACCTTTCCCCAAATGGCAGCGGCATCTTCGGAAAGGGCGTACGCGTGTGTAGAACGGCCCTGCCGGCTATTTTGAGCAGGCACGGTGATTTTTAAGGTCTGTGTATTTTTAATTTTAAAATTAATTTTAAAAATCCCTGCGCATGTGTAAATGGCCACCAGACCGTTCTGTTCATGCGCGCTCCTTCCCAAGCCATTTTAGAAAAGGGCTGCGCATGCACAGAGTGGCCCCAGTGGCCATTTTGAGCAGGCATGGTGATTTAAAAATTTTATAAATAAAAAAACATTTTAAATAAAAGTAAACAAAACAAAAAAATAGAAGGAAAATGAAGTTTTTTTTTTTACAACACCCCTCCCCCCCCTTAAAATGAAGTTGTTTTTTTAAATGAAAGCAAAATCAAAAACTAATGTTGTGCCTTCTGTATCCCCCGCCCCCACCCCCGCCGCTAAACACATCATAACAAGAAGGGTCAAGAAAACTAGGAGAATAATGTGGGGAATACTGAATTGAACCCGAGGGAGGCTGGAGACTCAGTTGCTTACTGTAAACAAAAGCACACGGTGACCATGCTGGTTGGCCCGATGGGAGTCTCCAAACCTGGCTTGGAGTTCAGAGGGGCCGCTCTGAGCACGCTCGGGGGGGTGGCCAGATGCCTGGGCCGGGTGGGGTTAATGGGGCTTAAATACTCTGGGCTTGGGAGAGATCGGTGTCGGACCCTGGGACTAAGGAAGTTGGACGCTGCAGGAGGGAGCAGCTGAGTGCGGGGACCTGAGCTGGGAACTTGGAGCTGCGGCTTGGGTTACCTTGGCAGCAAGCCATGGCGGCCTGTAATAGGCAGCTATGGCTGTCTGTCATGGTGGGAGGGGGTCGGGGTGATGTTGAGAATGCAGCCGAACAGCCACACGTCACGCACATACACACCACCCTCCCCAGCCATGGAAAGGCCACCTCTCCACAGGGTGGGACAGACATCCCTCAGGGACATCTGTTAACACCCATAATGGGAGATTTGAGGAGGGGAAAGGCACCACAGAACTAGGCAACACATTGCTACCCAATGGGGTCAATCCCTCTAACTGGAAATAAGAGACACTCCAAGTTCCTTGTGTCATAGAACTGTAGGATTGGGAGAGACCTCAAAAGGTCAACTATGGTCTAGGAGCTCTGCGTTGCAAGATGCTGGCTCCAAGTTCTACCTTCTCCAGTCATGAATTTCTCCAGGAACTCATCCCATGTGCCGGGCTCCGGGTGCATCTTTGCCATCTTGTAGAAATGGTAATAAGAGACTGCCACGTCCTTGGCATTCCTGGCCACGTAGATCACCTGTAGGAAAGTGTTTATTCTGGTTGAGACAGTGTCACCGAAAACAAGAGATCCAACCAAGAGACAGGAAACGCATTGTCAAAAAGAAAAAGGGGGGGGGGAGAAAAATTGTTCCTGGTGGGATGTTTTTTTTCCCATTGAAATGTGGAATTGTCATAATTTCCATGAGAGTTTGACTGCAGGAGGAGGAGTCTAATATCTCTAACAATCCGAGATACCAAATATATCAGAAAAAGGAATAAAAACTACAGCTAAACTGGGGAGTGGGTTTTGTATTCATGGGCATTTTTTGTATTCTCAGGGAACCCTTTAAGGACCCAACTATCGGAGACAAAAAATGAACAGATTTTTCAGGTTTTTTTGGTTCAGCTGTATCAGTTGCACCATTTTTAGCAATCACACAGTCGGGCTGAAACAAAAATTTCACCCCAGTGCTGATTCCCTTGGAACCGGGCATTTGGTCCGATCGGAGCACAGACACAAAATAAATAAAAAAATAATTAAAAAATAATAATGGTGGGTTTGCGCATGCACGGAATCGCAGCTGCCAGCAGCGCACGCCCAAAAGGGTCCAATCAGAATTCCGATCGGAACTTTATTCCAATCCCAGTTCCAACCAGGAGTTCGGTAGCCGTTCTGATTTCACAGAACCTTTCCACAAAATTGGAATGACTTTTCTGAATCAGCCCTATGGTGCGATGGTGGAAATATTGCTGAAATTATGTAACCAAAACACCAAGATAACCAAAACAAAAAAAAAGAAATACAAAGAGAATGCAAAGAGTTGTTACTTGAGCCGCCATTTTTGGTTCGAGTCATGCAGATTCAATGGGCTCACCCATTTTTCCAGATATTTTCCTTTCAACTCCATGCACTGAGCACAGATTGCTCTGAACCTGAGCTGAAGAAAAAACACAACAGCCACATTCACACCTGAGGCGATGTGGCGATGACAAGACCCACGAGGGAAGATGCGGCCGCGGGGAAGAGCCTGATTCCAGTAGTAATTCCCATGTGGATGGGCGCCTGCCACGGCTTCCCTCACGCATGCCAGAGCACAAAATCCTGCCCTGAGATGCGCGAGGGACGCCACAGCAGAACCCCATTCACACTGGCTTTACTTCCGCCACGGGGCTCCTCCCTGCTGCCATGTCTTTGCTCTGCTGCCACTGCCACCGCAGGTGTGAATGCGATCTAAGAGGGAGCAAAATGCAGCGGCAGTTGTAGGTTGCATGGTACCAATATTCTCATTTAGGTACCAGACTAGCCATCTCAGAAACCTGGTGGAATGACAATCATCAACAGTAGACTGTAATACCAGAGTACACAATAGATAGGAAAGAGAGTAGGTCATGTTGGTAGGGGAGTAGCATCATTGCATGGAGTCCTACATGATAGCCAAAGGCTACAATAGTATTAAATTTTGACTTGCAGGCTCAAGTCATTCCCAACTTCTGTTACTCAGAGGTGTAGGGCCACCCAAAGAATGAGGTGGCCTCTCTTGAGCATCATGGGTAAAAGCCAACGAAGGAGTTGTCCTTCATGAACAGATCTAATCCTTTTTCATGGTTTTATCCATCCATCCATAAACAGGTAGTGTCTGTACTGCCCGGGGGTACCCATCCCATTCACGCGGGTGCCTGTTCAGGAACCCACATACCTGGCCAAGGACCCCCCAGGGCAATAAAGATCCCTTGTCTCTTACTTGCCCAGGAGTGGGGGGACGGGCAAGGTGTGAGGCCGTGGTGGTCGAAGTGATCCATGGGACATAGGCCTCCTGGAGTGCACTTGGCCTAGTCCAGCTGGCTTGGAGCACGCGCAGACTACCTAGACACCCCACAAGAGTTGATTTAGGCACCACCGATTGGACAGGCACACTCGTTTACGCAGGTAACCATTTCAGCTCTAATCTCGGTCACAATCCCTCCCTCAGTCACCTCTTGTCTAAACCCAACGGCCATAATCTTTTGGACTTCTCCTGATACGGAAGACGGTCCATGCCTTTGACGATCTTTGTGGCCCTTCTCGGTCCCTTTTACAGTTCTCCTATAGTCTCTATGAGACGGCTGAAGCAGAAACACAAGCAGTATTCTATTTGCGGGCGCCACGCGTCTGTACAGAGTGGAGTTATGAGATTTGCCATTTTTATCTTCTTCCCCCTTTCCTATTAATTCCTCAGCTTGCCTGATTTGCTGTTCACCCATCAACACAGAATGGTGGCTGGATTTTTAAAAAAACAATCTTTTCCTAAAGCACAAAAGAGCCAGAATCAAGGAGCTAGAAGGGACATTGAGCGTCAGCTAATCCAACTTCCCGCTTTGACACAGGACATCAACGGTTGGCCAATCCAGCTTCTCTTTGAAAACCTCCAGAGACAGAGAGCCTACAATCTCCCCAGACAACTTGTTCCATCACCGCACAGCGCTTACTGCTAGGAAGTACTGAAGTCTACCTTCCTGTAATTTCAGTCCATTATTTCAAGCTCTGCCCTCCGTAGCTGTGGACAACAGCTGTCCCCTGGGAACCTTGCGCTCACCCGACGCCTCATGGAAGGCCTTAGAGAAGTCAGAACTCGTTACCTTGCAGTCATTTTCCCAGAAGGATTTAGGAAGTAGTTGTACCGGGAGGTGGGTCTTCACTAAGCGGGGAGGAGGTATCTCAGTCAGCTTTGCAACACCTGGACGAAACAAAAGAGTTGAAAGGAAAAGGCAGTCATGGATAATTGAGTTTGGAGCCTTGAATAACTCACCCACAAAACTCCCTGGTTAACGTGAGTTACCGTTAATTGTCTCGTCTCTCTCTTTCTGGCTCAAAACATGAACAAATCTGGGAATGCAACAGTCTCCGACCTCCACTCTTCACCCATGATGCTCCCACATTCTGTTGTACACACATTCCAAAACTTAATCTAAAACCTTTCATTCCAGTCAAGAGATCCTTGTCCAAATAGATCAACGCACACAAGGTAAAGGGGGGCCGGGAGAAACGATTGCGCAAACAATTCTTTTATCGTGAAGATCTCGTCAACAGAGTGCTTTGGCCAAGGGGTTACTGTGTTTCTTAATTGGTCGAAGTTAGAAAAGTGTGAGAAACTTGGATAAAATAGGGTCTTCCCCCACCCCCCACTGCAACACACAAACACACACAGAGGGGGAAAACAGATGAAACCATGGCCTGCTTTGACACACTATAGCCCGACCACTGCTAGATGTTGGCCTGGAATTGCCCCGGACCCTGTTGGCGGCTAGTCCAGACCGTGACCTCTGAAAATTGCCATGGTCACAACACACGCTAAGACCCTCCCCCCCATTGCCACAGCTGTTTCTGCGTGGTCAACCCATCATGGCTGTGCCTCATTGGCCACTATGGCTGTCCATCATGTCAGAGGGGCGGGACACTAGGAGCACCGCATTGGGGGCAGGGGGCGGCCGGCCCGTTCATTTATTGGAGTTTTTCTGCCCAGGGAGCAGTGCCACCGACCGTTCGTCTGTTTTTACCCAAAGAGGGTAAACTAACGTGATATTACCCACTCAGAAGTTTTTGTTTGCATGTGCGCTCACATGTATATAAAAAAAAGCCTCTGGGTGGGTAATGTTCACACATTTCAGCTTGGTGGGTGGCTAGTGCTGTGGGGAGGGAGAGAGGGAAGAAAAATTGGAAGCTGTGGGATCTTGGCCCCGGTCCACTCTGCACTGCACACGGGGATGGGTTGTGGGGAGCCAGCCTGGGAGAAAAGCCTCGCTGGTTCCTCTCCGAGTGGCAGCAGGGAAGCCCTTCCTCTCCTCACCACCACTTTCCGCATTCCCATTTGGAGACGCAGGGGCAAGGAGAAATGCTGGCTTTCTGTACACGAGTGTGATAACAGAGACACGTCCTAACCAGGTTGTGCTGTACTGAAGCAGCGGGACGGATGCCTCTTTCTACACTGCAAACTAAAATTGCTTGTGCGTATGGGACGGTTTTAATTATTAATCCCTCCCCTCAGCTTTCGCTGGTTAATAAATATCCTCACGCAAATTAGGGGACAATCAACTTCCAACGGAAAGAAGGCAGCAACTGATTTCCCATGGGTTCAGAACATACTGCCAGGAGTTGGTACCCATGGGAAGAGGCAGAGGTACAGTTGCCTCGACAACCTTAACGCTATCCCTTTGCTGCCTTACAAATGCTTGAGGGTAAATTACCATTTGTCATCCCGGGAATGATCAGCTCCATGAAAGGCACCCGATTGAAAATGGCATCCCGTTTGCACTTCTCCGCGTCCCCTTCGTTATAGATCATGTCCACAATTTCACTGACCCAGGTTGTGCCTGAAAGACAGAAAACAAACCCAGATGAACAATCTCTTCCCGCCACCCCCCCACCCCCGCACCTCGCAGCAAGTGGGTCACGAGCCTGGGACGAGCTAGTAGAAAGTGGCGTTGAATACAAGAACAAAAAACAATATGAAACCAAGATCATGAAAGGTGTCGAACAGGTAAATAGGGAACGTCTATTCACCCTTCCTAAAAACAACAGAGCCAACGGGAAGTTAACAGGGAGAAAATTTAAAACCAATAAAAAGAAAGCACTTTTTTTTCACCCAACATACAATAAAACTGGAACTCCTTGCCGGAAGAGGTTGTCCAGGTCCGTAGTGTAGCAGGCTTCAAAGAGAGACTGGGTGGATTTTTGAAAGCCAGGTCCATCAATGGCTCCTAGTTGGGTTGGTCAAGGGCACAAGACCCTTGACTGTCAGAAAATGGCAGGAAAATGGATTACTCCATTGTAACTTGCTGCGTACTCCCCTAAGCAATCCAGGACGGCCGTTGGCGGAAACAGGATGCTGGGCTGGATGGACCATTGGTCTCACCTAGTAAATGGCACTTCTTATGATCCATGGATTTCAGTGGTTCAGTGTTGATTACTACCATGCCAGCTAAGGATGTATTCCTGTTTTTAATTCCAGAGAGTGGGTGTCTTTAGACATAACGTCAACAGGTGTCTGCATGTGTGTTTTGATCTTGATATGAACACTGGTTTGTCCCTGTGTTCACAATGTGGCGCTGCTTAGACGCAAGGCGCAACTTGGGGCAAATTGGTGTTTTGCTCGCCTCCTGATCTCAGCATGCAAGTGCTTCTGCCTCGTTCCCTGTGTGGTACCTGCTAACACGCCACATGATATCATTAGACACAACGTTGGCCATGTGTTCAGCTGAAACACGCACATTGTCCTTGTGATGCACTGGTGTTCACATCACGTGTTCAACGGGGGACCAGATTGGTGTTGAGATTGTTTTGTTGCTTGCACACAATGGCCAAACATGTGCTTAGGGGTTTTGACACCCGATCTTTGTTATGTCTAAAGACACCCACAGACTTTCAGGACTCTGCTAATCGGTGTTACCAAGTGTTTGCAAAGAACCTCTTTTTGAAGGATTTCCAGACCACCTGACTTTCCATAACATCCCACTGTTTCTGGATCTAGGAGAAATATGCACATTTCTCTCTAAGCTACATTTTCTCTCTAAGCTACTCCAAAGCAAGTGTATGAAGCATGAGCGTCATTATAATGGGGAATGTGGGCAATGCGTCCCCCCACAAATTTGGGGGGATGAAATAGCCCCATCTCCCACTAAATTTTGCACTGCCCCTGCCAACCACCCCCTCCCCAGGACAACCTTGAGGAGTTGGAGGGAGTCGCGTGGAGCAGGGGAGGGGACAGAGGACACTACACAACCCCCGACCCCCCTCACAGCTGGATAAAGTTCCCACCCCAACTGGAAAGTCTCCCAGAACCAAGAGGGGAATAGGGTTTATGTGGGTTAGGGGATCCAGTGGGTCCAATGTGGGTCAGGGGATCCAGTGTCCCCTGCCACACGCACAAATTTCAGCCCAATGTTACATCTCTGGGACTGTTTTTACATGGCGCCGCTGGGTGGGGGTTGCACGGGCGCGCCAGTGCGTGTGTGGTGGGCGGGCGGGGCGTGCACATGGCCGCACACACATCCCCACTCACTCTTACACACACACACACGGAGCAACCTCTGTTTTCCTCAGTTGCTCCATGCGTGGGAATGAGTGGGGGGTGAGTGTGGATGTGTGTTAGGCAGGAGCGTGCACGCACCCACACTCACCCCGCATGCCCGCGCCATGTCCTGCACACGAGCCTCTCCCACTGTTCATGAGTGGGAGAGGCCTGTGTGAAAAGGGCCAGGTATGAATAAGTCTAGCTCTGGTCCACATGTGAAAAAAAGAACGGATGCAAATCAATGGTTTTTGCCGATGAAAGAGGAGGAAGTCACCTTCAGCCACCGTTGACCATGAATGATTAGAGAATGGAAGCGAGTCTCTTCCCGCCAGGCTGTCATATTCCTGCCAGCTAGAACTTGTGCATGCTGTTTTGGACAGGCTGCCTGTGGAAGTGTGCTGGCCGGGCGGTAAGTCGACGGGCTCCCTGACTGACCCGCACACAGACACTAGCAGCTGCAGCCCATTAGGGCAATGGAACCAGAAAGATCCAGAGGGACCAGGCAGGGCAGATGTACGGAGACTGCTGGTTGCTAGCTGCAAAGCTTCTGGCTTAGAAATGAGATTGGGTACCCAACAAAAGTGGGAAAACCCGTTGAAATGGCAGTATCTGAACGGACAGACTGGGCATTAAATGGTACCAGCCCAATGAGTGACCCAAATTACTGAGTTACTGCTTTCCATTTCCTATTCATGCGTCGGTTGTTTCACGGCCCCTCGTGTGTATGTGCATAAGGACGATACAGGGGAATTTGGAAAAGATGCTAAAACGGTAACACGGAAAGTTGGGATGAGTCTGGAAAAACGGAAAGCTGGTTTGTTGGTAATGGCCAACCCCAATGTTTTGGGTAGTCGGTTACCTGTCTCCAGGGCTGGCCTTGCCACAGAGTCGTCCCGGATCCTGTACTTTTTCTCTGAGTCCAGACCCTGTTTTCACCATGGCAGGGTATGGGAGTCCCACTCCCTCCCAGTGGCGACCCAGACACAACCACCTGTAGGGTCACCAAGTGAGTGGGTGGATTGAGAAGGGGTTACCAAGGGCTCCATATTTTATCTTTGGTCTGGGGCCCTGAAAATGTTACGGCCGGACCCACTTGTCTCAGTATGCAGATACCAACTGGCTAACTACTGATCATTTCTACAGTGCTAGTAGGCATAGGCAGTGCTTTACAATCACAGATTTCCAGGGACATGTCCCTGCCCAGTGGGCTTACCAATGAAGATGGACAAGGATGAGGGGAACACACAGGCAACAGGTGGGGAACTGAGCTTGAGAGGTTGGGACTACTTGCCCAAGGCCACCCAGTGAGTTTGTTGGCTAAGGTGAAATTAGAACCCTGCTCTGCTAGGTCCAAAGCCAGAGATAGAGCGTGGTTGCCGTGTTGGTCCCAAGTGGACCAACGTTGACTTGGGTCCATGTCCAGCACCTTATCTACCAAAAGGCTACCCAAAATTGCAGGTTCTACCTTTGGGTACAAAATTTGCTCATCGCTTTCCATCTAAGTGCCAAGAAGAGGTAGAGACCTGGAGTCACAGGTACTCCAAGGAAGGGGCTACTGGAGCTAAAAGCCTGGCATTGCATATTGGGATTGTCCGTAGATAAGTGGAGGAGCTATACGTAAAGAATAGCTGGGCAGAACCTCTGAGCCCTTGTGATTGGCACCAGGCCCTGGTTCTGTGGCAACTCACCCACCAGGAGGGCCAACCCATTAGAGTCCCGGCGTAGTTGTAAGACCTGGCTGTTCGCCCAGGCCTTTGGGAGGGAGGGTAAGGTAAGGTAATACGTTTATTGTTTGGCCGAAGGCCGTAACAAAAGTTAAACACATACAAAATAATAAATTACATAAACACAAGTTTTAAAATCAGCCAAAAAAAAAAAAAGATACTTGAACATATCCAACCACACAAAAAAAGTATAAATGGGTATAAAAATAAATATCAGAATTAAGTTTATCAAGTACATCACTCTTCCCAAGAAATCTGGGGACAACCTTAGACTTCCTTAGACTTCCTACCTTGACCCACGAGCAACCTTGTATGGGGCAACACTTTAACCTTCTCGTGTAGATGGCAACACTTTTTACTCCCAAAACAGTTTGTAAATAACTTGCTCGTTACTCTTCCCAGGGATTTAAGGGGCAACAAATGGCTCCCAACTTGGCCTTATAAGAGGAAGAATAAATTTTAATATGAGCCATTCAAACAAAATGCGCATAAATTCCAAATTGCGTAAAAGCAAGGTACCTCCTTCAAAGGTTACTGGGATGAAGCTAGGATCACTATATGCGACGTAGAGCTGTTATATTTATTCAGAGTTCAGAATACAACCCCCGTTTTTGCTTATAAAACACTATACAAGCCCCAAAGGCTGCCACCGCTCTAGAGCGTGGAGTATCTCTAATGTCCAACAATAGCTGCAAATAAATATCATCGGACAGTCCCACAGGAAGGTCATCAATAAATCTCTGGATATACCTTCTCCTCAATTGACTGTAGGCTGGACATTGCAAAATGATATGGTTGACAGTCTCAGGTACCGCAAGATCGCAAAAAAGACACAATCTGTCAGCTCTCGGGACCTTATGGAATCTGCCCTCCAGCATTGCAGAAGGGAAAACATTCAGACGTAATAGAGTGAAAGCCCTCCTCTGGGCCCAAAGTACCCAGTTTATTAGATACTGTGCGGGGGTATATTGCGGGCCTCTAAATATGTACCCTGGGACAACCTTCTGGGTAGACAGAGCAGTATTTTCTGTCTGGATTTCCTGGTCCAGAATCCTCTGTCTAATTAATTTCATTGCCCCCTTGGGTCCCAAAGTTGGCAATTGGTCCCACGGGAGGCCAAGTTTCATCAATTCCACCCTAACAGAACAGCACCAAGGGTCGTCCTTAACAAAGCTATGAATATACGCCAAAAGGGAACCCGGGGCAGGAGGAAAAACTTCCACTTTCAGCCACAACTTGAATATTGCAGCTAAGGCTTGTGACCTTACAGGTCTTGAGGCTGTTTCAGTTCTGAGGACCACTTGCTGGACACATCTAGGGACCCCCAGGATTGCACGAAGGAAAGAGTTCTGAATTCCCTCGAGCCTATCCAGGACAGTCATGCCCCATACTGCAACTGCGTATAGTAATTGCGATGTTACCTTTGCCCTAAACAATCGGAGGGCAGGACCCACCAGTTTCCCGCCCCGAGTATGGTAAAAATTTATGATTGCGTTCGATGACTTTTGAGCCTGAGAAATAGCTGCATCCATATGTGATGCCCATCTTCCGGTAGCAGAAAGAACAACTCCAAGATATCTAAAGGTGCGGACTTGTTCTATCACATGCGAATTCACCTGCCAATTGTGCTGTTTGCGCTTGCGACCAACCACCAAGACTTTGGTCTTGGTATAATTGATGACCAACTTTTCTTGGTCGCAATACGAGGCAAATTGTTGCATGCTCCGTCGAAGACCCACCTGGGTTAATGATAGCAACACAGTATCGTCTGCATAAAGCATGGTGGGTAATCTTCGGGAGCCCAATTTGGGAGCATGGGTATCGCACCTAGACATGAAAGGAATTAAATCATTCATGTAAACATTGAACAAGGAGGGAGCAAGAATGCAGCCCTGACGCACACCCCGATTTAGGGTGATATCGCATGTTAGTGGTTGGTTCAAAGAGGGGCGGACCTGGAGAGTGTTACCCTGATGTAACCTAATTATTAGATAAAGCAAACGACCGTCGATAGAGAAACTACTAAGTTTTTGCCACAAGCGTTCCCTATTAATGGAATCAAATGCGGCTTTTAAGTCAACAAAGCAGCAGTATAATAAGTTACCAGAATGATGGGAAACATATTTAGAAATTAAATAGTTGAGGACCCATACATGATCCACTGTTGATTGGCCAGTTCTGAAACCTGCCTGTTCAGGTAAAATGAAGTTGGAGACATCCAGCCATTTCTGTAATTTAGCGAGGAGAAATTTTGCATAAAGTTTCCCTACTACTGATAAGAGACTTATGGGCCTGTAATTCGCGGGATCATTCTGGTCCCCTTTTTTAAAGATTGGGATCACCAAGCTCTTAAGCCAATGCCTAGGTATCTGCCCAGTCCGGTTGATCACAGTAAACAGGGGGGCCAATAATGAGGACCACCATGAGACCTCGAATTTCAAGAGATCTGGGGGTATAAAATCAAGACCGAGGGCCTTACCAGATTTCAACTCAGCTATAAGATCGAATAAGTCAGCTGGCATAACTGGGGGCCAGTCTGGATTGGGAGGGAGGGGTAGGGGAATGTTTTAGTTCCCCCACCTATTTATATTTACACTGATTTTTTTTGCCCTGTTTAATATTTTAATATGGTGTTTTGTTTTTTTTTAAAAAAAATTTATTGTATGTTTTAATATCGTAAGCCGCCCCGAGCTGCATGGCAGGAGGGGCGGGGTAGAAATTTATAAAATAAATAAAAATAAATAAATAAATAAGGCAGGATGCATCCAGATGGAGGTTTCCATTAAGATAGGCAACAATCAAGGAGTTATTATGGCACAGAAATGCAACAGGATTTGGTTAGTGGCCTCCGTCTCTGTGCTGGAGTTACGGCTGTTGTGTTGGTTTTGACTGGAGTTACCTGATTTGGGGTAGGTGGCGATGAGAAGGTCATCAGGCTGGGCCTGGAATGTCTCCACTTGAGCCCACTCTTCCGCGATGCTCCAGAAGAGGGGGACACCGTGGACCATCTCCAGTTTCCGACGAAAGACGCTTTCTTTATTCTCCATCCTGGTTTAAGGAAGAGGTAGAAGACTTAAACGTTCTCGCCTCTCCTACAACCAGGGGCCCGTAGTCACCTTCAGTGGGGAAAACATGGGTCCCTGACTCTGCCATCGTTTCCACAGGGAGTTTCAGGAGAGAGCCATTATAGCAAAATCACTTGCAGCAACCCACGAAACAAACATTGACGTCTCTTCATTTTTCCATGCCTCAAGCGGTCTGCTGGCAAGTAGCCACTTGAAGGGGACTGAAACAGGTTGACCGTGCGACAGTATAAGTCACCGCAGGATCCACACCAAATATCAACTCTGGGCTTCACTTCCATGTCCGATTCCATGCTAGACTATAGGCAACAAAGTCACAATAGGGAGTTTGAGCCCCACCCATCCTAGCTTGCGGACGCCCGGTACAACTGCCTGACCTGTCCCTGTTATTTATTTATATGCCTGCCCCAGATCCATTCTGAAGTCACTGGGACTTCTCTGCAGGGGCTACAGCCTACCTATGCACAGCGCAATCCTTGTCCGTCAAAGGGCCTTTTCACACAGACGTGCCCGCCCCCACCTTGTCCATGTGTGCGGACGGGGGAAGCGTCTTTGCAATCGCCTCGGCGGGTGCAGGGGGGATGGGGAGGTGTCCGTTCGAATGCCGCGGCTGGCGGGTTGGGGTGCGGGCGCGTTCCCATCCACCTCCGCCCATCACCCTCGCACAGAGCAACGGGCGCCAGTGGCGCATGCTCTGTGTGTGGAGATGGGTGGGGGTCTATGAGAACGCAGCCACCCATACCCCCATGCACCTGCCCATTTGAAAAGGGCCGACGTCAGTGGCAATGTTAAAGATCAGAGAAAATCGGCAATGTTAAAAATCCGATACTGCTAAATCCGATATTGGGAGATTCGATATCCGATAATCCCCCTGGAGTCCCACCCCTACCAAACGGGGTACAGGTCCGACTGCTAACCTAGCACTTCTCTTCGCTCAGAGTGGCAGCTAGGTTGGAAAGGGCCCTGCTGCAGAAGACTGAATGCTCCTGGCCCCCCAGGTCCTGGAGGGAAGGTAGAGGGGTCATTGGGGCAGGAGGGGGCGTGGGGTTACTGTGGTGACTAAAATATTTATTAAAATTTTTACCCCCTCCTCCCCTGGAGGCTCAAGGTAGCTCACAAAAAACATAACACATTAAAATACAATTCAACAACAAGAAGAACAAAAACCCTACCCACATCAACCTGTACACCCCAACAACCTCCCACCTAAGCCCCTATCCCCGCCCGCCAAATGCTTGACTAAAAAGAAAAGTTTGACATCGCTCCCCCCCCCCCCAAAAAAAAGATGCTCAGGCCGAGACTCAAACGGACCATCCAGGGGGAGCGGGTTCTCAGTTGCCCTTCAGGCTGCTAGATCCTGCCCCCTGTCCCCCCAGTGTCCCCTACAAACACGAGGCACATTGCAGGGAGGAGGGCAGCAGCGGGGGCATTGCACCAGCTGCGCATGGTTGGTATGCATACACACTCCACCTGCATGTGGTTTCTCCACCTCTGGAGCCTGTTATTAGCCAGGGAACCATGTTCACTGTACTTTGCCTCATGGAGAATACATAGTGTGCAGAGGTCCCTGATTATAGCTACGCCACCTGGGTAAAACATTGGGAAAGAGTAGGGGGGGGGGGGGAAAGGAGCTCTTACTTTTGAAGGCTGAACTGACCTCCGAAACGGGCTTGATTCTCCGAAGAAGCTGGTACATGTTTCCCTGGTTTTGAAAAAGAAAAGCTAGTTACAAAGCTCTTCTCGCCACCCTCCCAGAGGGATCGGTTCCGGCAACACCTTGCAGAACTGTCAGGAAACAAAGAGCATTATAAAATCTACCTCACCTGTATTTCTTGGGCCTGGGATCACCTTGCTGGGCACTTCAGAGCGTCTGAATGATGGGAGGAGGTTCTATGATGACTTCAGTGTTTGCTTTGCGACAGGACGATACGGGGAACAAACACCTCCTCCCCCAGCCGCAGAGCTTGTCATTCGTACCACTGTAAGGACGTAGGTGCCAACAGGATTGCATTCACCCCTATTCACACCATCACATTTGCCCAGGAACTTGTGATCACGCTGCTTGGTGGGGAGGGTAAAAACGTTTGACCGTTAAGGCTGGCAAAAGGAACAGCTCATCATTCAAGCTGCCAAGTTTGACCCTGTGGTTCTGAGGTGGTTTTGCTTATGGGCCATGACTAGGGTTTTGCCTGGAGACTCAAAATTTTGACCAAGAGCCTTCAGACTGCGGAGGAAACCTAATTTCCTCCAGGTCAGTCGGGGGTGCCCCATGTATCCCAGATAAATTGGGGAGGCACAAAGCAGTCATGTCGCTAAGAGGACGGGACATCGGGGTTTTATCGCCTCTTTCTGAATTGGCGCCGCCCCTATGGAACATCATGACATCACAGCGCTCTGAGAAAGGGGCATGGCACTCCTTTCCCCCTGCCCCTGCTGACGAGGCCACGCCCCCACCTGGTGGAAGGCCGAAGGACCTTTGGCCTTCCACCAGGTGGGGGCGTGTGGGGAGGTTACAGCCTTATACTGAAGCGTTAAGACGGGAGCATACCATTTTGGAACGCTTGGTCCTTCTGGAAATGTTTTTTTTTGGGGGGGTCATTATCATGGGCGCTTGGGGGCGGGGAGTGAGGCTGAGAGGTTGGTTGGTTTTTTAAAAATTTCATTACATTTAACATTTATTTTGCAACTTATTTTTCATTTTTGGATTTCTTTATTTATTGGTGTCCGTTGATTCGGGAACAGAGAAATCCTCTTGGCAGATCTCCGGGACACCGGGGAAGGGGGGTGGGGTGGGATTTTAGCAGGGTGCAGGCTGCTAGCTGTGGAAGAACTAAGTCACTGAGACCATCTTATCTTTTCAGAAGGGAAGCCGGCGCTTAGTGGGCGGAGTGGGGTTTTTTTCGGTTTCGCTGCGTTGTTGTGGAGACCAACAGTGCTGGCCTTGGGGATTAGCGCTTATGTAAGGTGTAATGAGGGGATTGCTCGGCTAATTCTTAAAACTGTTCACTGGGAACAATTCATCCAGACATCATCCTTTCCTGTTGGCAAGCAGAGTTATGCTGCCGACTTATTATTTCTACTTGCAGCTTCACCTGGAGGTCCCAGCTGAGGCAGGCCCCTTCAGAAATATCGGTCACAATCCACAAAGCAATTCCTCCGGAGTAGTTGCATGTAAGTCTCTGCGATTTTGATGGAGCTGGAGTAGCAAAGTGCAAGATACCACTTGAAAGTATCGTTTAAAAAGATACAAGATATTAGGACAACAGAGTATAACTACTGATTTACAGTGCCAGGTATAATAATTTATATTATTATATAAATATAATAAATAATCAATCATCATAATTCATCTTTATTTTTATATAGCGTCCCCCTACCATGGCACTCGGAGAGCTTCACATATGACAAATTAACGCAACTTTTAATCTTCACAACAACCCTTTGAGGTAGGTTAATCTGAGAGAGTATTGTGACTGGCCTAATAAATAATAATCTTGGAAAGATACCAAATATTAAATAAAAGTGGTCAAATTACTACAGCACAAGTTGGAAGCAAAACTCAAAGTATTTTAATGTATTTGCAACCCTCTTAGTGGGCAGAAGAGCCTGGGAAAAGGGATTCCAGCGGTAGGGTAGGATGTGTGTCTGGGTTTTGCTCTCCACGGTGCTCACAGATACAACAAACAGAATCTATGGCGGTGCATAAGACATCACCTGTATTTTGGGAAGCCCAGAAAAAAAATTAGTATATCCCTATACTCTGTGTTTTCCGTTAGTGCCCACACATCATTCTTTTACAGACATCAGCTCAAATGAAAACAACCACCAGTCTTACTTGAGATCCCCAGAGACCTTGTTATTTTCTAACAAGCCAAACACTGGGGGATGCTTGCAGAATTAAGTCTCTTTCCACCCCCCCCAAAATGAAGGAATTGGAAGGCTGTGCTTGGGCCTTGTTATTTTCTTCCTGCTCTCTTGCACTGGCGTGCATTCAAAATTCCCACAAGAAACACACAAAAGGTTCACGGATCAGCCCTTGCAGAGGAGGAAGCGGAGGTGCTGGAGCCACACGCAATTAGGGATGGGTGGCTCAGATTCAGATCAATACGAAGCATCCGGGGATATGAACTACCGACATTTGGTTTGTATCCCCCCCCCCCCCCCTTACAGCAAAGCTCCAAGCCATTTGGGCAAATGGCAGCCAGTCTCCGCATGATCCACCGGCAGCCGGACATGCACAGACCGACCGTCGTTTGCCAAAATGGCACTGAGACGTTAATGTGATGCAGCTGCAAAAAAGGCAAATGCTATCTTGTGATCTATTAGGCGTGGTTTTGCTAGTAGGGACGGGTGGGAGGCGAGATTGTTGCCCCTGTATAAGCCTCTGGTCAGACTGCATCTGGAATACTGTGTTAGGTTCCGGTCACTCATGTTCAGAAAGGATGAACTTAAACTGGAACAAGTGCAACAAAGAGCTACCAGGATGATCAGAGGAACGGACGCCTTCTCTTATGAAATGAGGCTAAAAAGAGCTTGGCTTATTCAGTCTATCAAAAGGAAGGCAGACGGGAGATGCGATTACATTGTACAAATAGAGCTGGGGAGTTAACACAACAGAAGGGAAGATTTGTTCCAACTAAAGGGGGCTGTGGGTACGAGAACTAATGGATACAAGTTGATTGTAAATACGTTTAGGCTAGAAATAAGAAGCTTTTAAACAATCAGAGTAGTAAGCAACTGGAATAAGCTCCCAGGGCAGTTGTGGGAGTCAAGAATCTTAATAAGTTTTAACACAGAGTTGGATAAACTTATGGCACATAACCTGTGAAGTATTGTTTATCTGCTACGGCGGGTGGAGGGGGAAGAGGGGGATTTCCCCTGAAGAAGCCATTATTTTCTTTCTTTCTTCCTGAAGCATCGAAGTTGTCTGCAGCTGGAGGTGGGACTGTCAGGGCATTCTGGGTAAAAACAGAAGCGACGGCCACGTGGCGGTGTTCCGTCCCGCCCTAAGTTGGGAAGCTGCAGTGAACATGGTCCGGAGCAGGTATACCCGCGCCCAGGGTGCCAGGGAGCACGCTGAGTGCGGCCGGCCAGCCCCGCCTCTCACCATGACGACAGCCAGTCATGGTGGCCAGCTATGGCAGACCTGACGCGGGCCATGTTGGCGGCCTGGGAACAAAGGTGATCGCCCACTGTGGCGCTGTCGGCTTTAGCATGGACTGCGACTTCATAGGTTTCCAGAGTCCAGGCTAACTGCCAACACGGCCTCGGGCAATGCCAGGCCAACCTACGGCGGCGCACACACAGACATGCAGGTGAGGTCTGGTCTCAACCAGGCCGGTCACCTCTGTTTTTTAACCTTCTGAAGCCTGGGCACTATAACTGTATACCAGGCACCTGGCTGGTGGGGCCTGCACGCACGCTCAGGGTCTAACTGACCACCATATTTCGGGGACAGGAAGGAATTTTCCCTCTGGGCAGATAGGCAGTCGGCTCTGTGGTTCGGTGTTTTGCCTTTGTTTTTGCCTTCCCCTGCAGTATGGGCATGGCTTACTTGCCTGGGACAGCTGGAACTTTTTTTCCTTTCTAAAATTGCACTCTCTTATTTCGGGCATTGGTGCGTGCTCTGGTTGGTCCCGGTCTCTATTGGTGGGATTTTTCTACGCAGATAGTTGGGGAGCGGCAGGTCCTGCAGTGGTGCAGGGGGCCCAGCCAGAGCATGCTGATGCCCGAAATAACAGAGACTAGAGGACTCTTTACGTCCCTTCCAGGTCTGGGACTCTGATTTTCGGTTGCTTCAGAGAAGTGGACAACAGGTCATCCATGGAGTGAGCTGTTCACTCCTAACTCCCAGGAGTCAGGACTCTCTTCCCCCTGACTAACTTGACTAACAGCCCTGTATGGACATATCCACTAAGAATTTATCTAATCCCTTTTTTTGAAGCTAGTTATGCTAGTGATGTTTTATCTTAGTTGTAATTGTTTTGTTTTGGTGTTGTGGACAATGACCAATGGTCACGTCCTTGAAATAAATTTGTATATATACCTGAACTGGAGTAGCTAATTGGCTGATTAGCAAACTCAATTAACGTTAAGAAAAATCAATAAACGAGTAATTTCGAATAAAGCAACTTTTTATTGCGGAAATACATGCAAACAAATCAGGAAATCTACAGAGAAAGTGGCTAAGGGATTTGAAAGCCACCCCCCAATAAAACCTACTGACAAAGCCCTTTGCCCTGTCTGAACTCCCCCAGCCACCCACAAGGGAAAACAACTTACTGAAAGTCAGGGCCGGCTGCTCTATCACTGAAGAAACAGCAGAAATCAAATTCCAAAGCTCATTGGGCCTGTGCTGGGGGCCCATACATTGAAAGGAGCAGCACAATTACATCTCTCGGGGGATGGATCCGCATTTGCCCAGTGCTGGGCTGGCCGATGCGCTTCTCACAACTTGGGTGAGTCGGCGGGTGCTTGAATGTGTGTGGGTCGCCGAGCTCCGCTCGGGCCACAGCGGGCTGGGCGATGGGCTGCACGCAATGGGAAATAGGCTCGGAAACTGGCAGGGCCAGAGAAAATAGCCCCATGGGCCGGAAGCGGACCACAGGCTGGGGGCTTCCCCACCCCTGGTGTAGAAGTGGAGAAATCGTTACCCGAAGTCGACATTCCGGGACTGAACGTCGACATTCCGGGGACATTGGGTGCCTGAACCAGGTTGCAATCGGATACTTATCGGTACATGATGGATGTCAGATCAATTCAGGTACCGGAAATTTGACAGGTTACCTGTTTTTGTGGGTACCCTCTTTCAGCTCCAATCCCAACACCTTACGGTGCACCTAGAAACCCACATACACCCGAGCTGCTGAAGCTGATTTGCACCAGTTTGCGCTGCATGCTCCTTGCGCACAACCCTCTGGGAGCAGGGGTTAAGCACTGCAGGGGGCACACTCTCTGTTCTCTCCCCGCCCTCAGACAGTGGTGGGTTCACCGCATTTAAAAGCTCTTGGATTGGAAGCTGCCATGCTGCTTCAAGGCAGTTCCGTATTCCTAACACAAGAGGGTGCCCTACAACAGTATAAATCAGCCTCCCTCTCCTAGAGGTGAAGCAGAGTGTGGTGTTGCTATTCATAGGCACCTGTGCGGGTAACGTGGGCACCCCTTTCAGGAATTCACCAGGACCCACATTTCCGCAAGCTCTGGGATGGGCTGTTTCGGTGGGGGCCTTGTCCTACCTACTGAGATCTGCCAAGCAGGCCCAGTTTCCTACCATGTCCCGCTGCAGTTCTTGCAGTTGTCTGGAACACCTTCTGTCAGGATCCATCGGTTACCCTTGTCCACAAGACGGGGCTGCACGGGAGGGTGCTCTTGGTTGCTGCCCTGGGTCTGTGAACTCCCTTCCCCAGGAGGTTCACCGGAGTCCGAGGTGGAGCATCTTCTGGAGGCAGTGTCAAACTTTTTTTTTTTATTTGAAAGGGCATTTGGCGGGCGGGGCTAGGGATTGGATGGTGGGTTTTTTGGGTGGGTCGTGGGACTTTTGAGGGGAGGGTGGGAGGTTTTATTGTTTACATTTCATTATTGTTGTTTTGTTGATCGTGAGCCACCCTGAGCCTTTTTGGGAAGGGCGGCAGATCAATCTAAAATCAAATAAAAGTAATTAATTGAATAATATGCCTCGGGCATTCTCGGCAGCTACCCCACAGCTTTGGAACTCCCTGCGCTTGGAGACTCGCCTGAGCCCTAGTTCGGATGTCTGCCGGAGGCAGCATAAGATCTTTTTATTTGGCCAGACATTTAATGGACAGAGATAGGTTTGAGGGGTGTGAGGGGAGTGTGGTTTTTAAAAAAAAAGTTTTTATGGGTTTGTAATTATGTATTTTATATTTGTATATGTATTTTTATTGTAAGCTGCCCTGAACCTTAGTGGATCAGGCAGGATAAAAATGTAAATACAGAAACAAAACAAACAAAAAACAAAAAATCAGAATGGGCCAATAAAATGGAAAACTGACAACCCAGTAAATTGGTAAGAGTGATCCCTGGCACTTCGGATAAGCGAGTACTGATCAGACACACACACACACACACACACACACACACACGGATTAACTACCCAGAATTTGGGGAATTACCTGTGGGGAGCAAATTATCTACCGGTTTGATCTGTAGCAGCCTGGGGTAAAAAGGCCCTGTAGATTCCGTGCTGCTTGGGCTGCAGCTATTTTGGTAGAATTTTGCATTTGGCCAAACTGATGCAGAAATTGCCTCTGGCAGTGCAGAGTGACAGCTTGAGTAGGAGGCACTGTGAGCTGGCCGATGGGGCATTGGCACGGTTAGCAGCTGTGATCTATTTTGGGGTCAACGGGGCCATGTATCAGAACTTGTGAAAAGGGGCAGCCCACACACACACACACACACCCCACCCCCAACTGAGAGGAAAGCTCCTCCCCAATAGATCAGGCATTTGGATTCAGGTGGCCAGATATGCAAATTTCAGAGGATACATTTATTTGTTATTTAAATGTATAGACCGCCTCAGCTTGGGGCAGCTTACAACATATTAAAAACATAAAGGTAAAGAATAACATTAAAAAGTACAAAAACATGTCAAATTAAAACAAGATAAAAATATACCCCTACGGCAGAGAATAAAAAAGCACCAAAAAACCTTCCTCCCCCCCATCCCAACCCCCCACCCGTCACCCATCTCCTTCGCCAAAAGCCTGGCAGAACAGCCAGGTCTTACATTGTCTTCGGAAACAGCCAGGTGGGCCTCTGTTGGGAGGATCCACAGCCTCAGTGCAGCCACCGAGAACACCCCCCTCATTGTCACCACTCGAGATAGCCGGGGGACTCGAAAAAGGGCTCTCCCAGGGGCCAATCCAGGACACCTGGGGGGTGAGGCAATCCTGCAGATAGGCAGGGCCCAGGCCACATAGGACTTGATGGGTCAAAACCAACACCTTGAATCGGGCCCGGAAGACTATAGGCAGCCAACGTAGGGAATGGAGCACTGGTGTAATCTGCTCATGGTGAGCTGTCCCTGTGAGGCAGCGGGCCGCTGCATTCTGCACCGGCTGCAGTCTCCGGACTGTCACCATGGGTAGCCCCACATAGAGCCCGTTGCAGTCGTCCAGTCTTGAGGTGATGAAAGCATGGATGATAGCGGCCAGGTCAGAGTCTGAGACGTACAGCCAGATGGAACCGGCGAAATGTTCCCCTTGCCACAGCCACCACCTGGGCATCCCGGTGGAGCTGTGAGTCGAGGAACACGCTCCGGACCTGCGGGGACCAATGGGGGGGCGGACCCCGTCAATAACTGGTGTCACCACTCCTTCGGCCCCTCCCACCAGCATCACCTCCGTCTTGTCGGGATTCAGCTTCAGGCGGTTCGACCTCGTCCGATCCCCCACAGCCGCCAAACACTGGGTAAGCAGCACCGAGACCGCCAGGCCCAAGTCAGCTGAAAAAAGAGAGGTATAGTTGGGCATCATCAGCGTACTGATGACACTGCACACCAACCCCTCTGATGACTGTGCCCAAGGGCTGTATATACACGTTGAACAAGAGAAGGGACAGAATAGAACCTTGCGGGACTCCACACGTGAAGCCCCGGGGAGATGATGAAGTCACCCAGTACCGCTGGCGAGGGAACATACCACAATGAGCACTGGGGGGGGGAAGGGAGGAAGGTTAAGCAATTGAACACACACACACACACACACACACACCCCAGCTGGAGAATCGCACCCTCAACCAGAGCCGAGCCCTACTGAAAGTCTTACCTCTAAAGACACAGGGCCACATTCCCTGCTAGCGCTAACCCACTGACAACGACGGATTGCACCTGCAGTTCCAGATTTTCTAGACTGACGGGCCAAGAGCAACCCTCGCGGTTTCTGTCGCCAACCAGCTTGCCCTTGTGGAAGATAGTCACAGCCTGGCGCACGCATGTCCACCGTGGACACTGGGGTCACGCATGACAAGTGGCTTCTGCCCTAGCTGGCGCCCCTCTAGGGACTGACTCCTGCTTTGCTGGAGTGGTAGCCTAGCCGGTCCCTCCTGGCTACTTACCACAGCTGGAAACACCCCAGACCAGCTTGGGAGCCACCGAAGAACACCACTAAGGAATTGGACCTCGTGGCATGACTTGACACAACCAATTTCAGAAACTGAAAAGATACGTTCCCAAACGGAATTAGGGTAACGCCGGCCTTCTCTAATCAGGGACATAGTAATATGGTGGTGGGCCCCAGTTCATATCCCAGTGATGGATCCCCCCCGCCGGGAAGGGCAAGGAGGTGGAGCCTCCAGGGTAGGGGGCCGGGCTTACTGAGGGAGCGCCCCTCCCCTCCCTGAGAGTGGCACCAACTCCACACACAGCTCATTCTGAAAACCTCCTCCTTGGTAGGGCTCCCTTTTCAAGAGGCCTGAGCGCCTGCGGGAAATTTTCAGGGTGGGCGTGAGTGGAGTACTGACCCCGTCCCCCCTGAATATTTTTTTTCCGGCACTCAGCTTTCTTGCAAAGTCTGGGGCCCAGGTTGAACCGAATCCCCATGCTCCACCTCTGTCTCTAACCTAATGCTTCAAAGGTTTATTTGAGGCTCTCTCTCCACCATCCAGATCCCCCCCCCCCCTCAAAACAGAAGCAGGGCAGAAATTAAAAACCACCGACAGCTCAAAACACTGGGTAAATCTAAATTTGGAAGCCAAAATGGCTCTTACAAAAGCAGCGAGAGGGGATAGATAGTTGAGAAATATTCTTTTAGATCATGGAGCAGTGTTGGTGGGGGGAGTTATTTTTAGCAGACGCATCTGGCAGGCGAAGCTCGCGGCTGCTGGAGTTTTGGTTTTCCAATTTCTCCATGCTAAAATGGTCCCATTAAGAAAGCCCTAGGACTGGAATGCTCTGCCGGGGGCGAGGTAGGAGAGAAGTCTCAGACACCTCCCCCCCCCTCCCCGTGGCAGTTTTAAAAATAACTGATCAGATTAACTTTTGCAAGCTCCAGCTTTCTTCCCAAGATTCATCAGGCATCAGCTAACACACAATGATATCCTGGCCAGGTCAGTTGCCTTTAGCTTAGAGAGCCAAGGTTCATGATCTGAGATACAGAGATTTCGAGTTCAGTCCCTACAGATCAGGGAGGAGGAACCTCCGGCTCATGAGCCAAACCTGGCATACTTGGCCCCCCTTTTCCAGTCCCTAGAAAGACCTCCTCCTACCCTGTCCTCCATCACAGCCCCCCGAGGCCAGCTGAGAGCTGCACCCACCATCAGTGCAGCGCCCCTCCCATCCATATAGAAAGGGCACGCAGAGAGTCCCACCCCTCAAGTACGGAAAGAATGAGCTCAGGGGAGAGGAGTGGGACCAGATCAAGGTCGGCACTCCAGGATAAGGGATAAATCGATGGCATAGATCCAGGATCAGGACCCTGCCCTTCCTTCCCTCATCTTCATCACCCCACCACCCTTTAACACCCTCCTCCCCAACATCCCTCCAGCCCACAGAGCTGGTACTTGTTTTCAGAGTAGCCCGCGTGGAGGGAAGAGTCCTTCCTCTCAACAATAGATAATCAGAGTGCTCCCTCCCCTCCCGAGGTCCGTCACAACCTGAGCATCTTCTGGAGACAACATAAACTTCCTGGCCAAGTGTTTTGCAGCTGAGGATAGGGGCTGATGGGGGAGCTTTAAGGGGTTGGGGTGAGGGTTTTAAATGGATTTTTACATGTTTGAATGTGTGGGGGAGGGGGGGGCAGGTTATAAGTTTTAAGCTGCCCTGAGGATTAAGGGAAAAGCATAATTGATTTTATAAGTTAAAATAAATAAAACAAATTAAATAATCATTGCAGCAGTGCCAAGGCTGTCAGGAGGAACTAGGCCTTTGCTCCTCTTATCTGTGTGATAAGAATTTATTGTTATATTTATTTATGTAAAAATTTTAACCTGCCCCTCCTGCCCTTTCAGGGCAGCCTGGGGCCTGTCTCTTATACACATCTAGATGTGTATAAGAGACAGAGATCCAATAGTACCGAAACCAAACAACAACCGAAATGCATGAAAACCAAAACCGAAATTGACCGAAACCAATATTTTGCCCAGTGTCCCATCCCTAATTGTTATTATTTGACCCCGGAAAGGCTAGCCAAGAGTAATTAAAATGGTTTCTCAAAGTTTTGTTGGCATGAATGCGGAGAAATACGTACATGGTATTGTAGTAAAATTCAGAAGTTCTGGAGAATAATTCGGAATACAGTTTGTTTAGTGACAGGATTGGTTTTGCCCTTTACTTCGGAAATAGCTCTTTCGGGAATTTATTTTAAAAAAATAAGGTTGAGACGATTTAAAGATACGTGTGAAGTAATGTTATTGGCTGGAATATATGCAACGAAACGATAAATCTCGGCGAGTCCTACTTCCATCGGAAGCAGACCATTCACCGAGATTCAAGCGCCGGCCTAGGAAGTTCAGATTTTTTAATTTTATTATTATTATTAAAAAAAAATTTTTTTTAAAAAAGAATCCTGAATAGATTTTCATTTTTTAAAAAGCAAATTAATTGCAGGGCTACAAGGCGTCTCCACGCATTTCCTGCTCTCGGTCCCTCTGGGAAGGTGAAAGGCTGCATTTATCGCAGTGCAGTGGTTGTTGTTTTTTTTTTATTAGTTTGGACTCTGCTTTTTTTGGATTGTGCCAGAGCCCTGACCTTACGTTACTTTTCCTTCTGTGACACCCGGTGGAGATTGGTGGAAGGCTGCACACTTTCCCCAGGATGATATGGAGCATTTCAGGGGCAAGGAGAGGTTGCTAAAATACTCGTTTTTGCTGCGCACTACAGGGACAGAGCAGGGGGAGCAGGTTCCCCACCCCTGAAGTAGAGGATAGCTTACCTCCTTCAATGGTCGGATAAGATGACCCTCGAGATCTAATGGCGGTGACCAAATTTTACATCAATAACGGTGACCCTGGAGAAAAGTCTTGGGAGGCTGAACTAATCTCCAAGTGGAAGATCTGAAATGTTATCTCCTATGGGCCAAATGAGTAAAAAACATTGTCTGGGAAGCAAAGAGGGCAGTAATCTGTCTAGAAACCCAGAGAGGGGAAATGCAGTAGAAAACAGATATGAGCAGAGGAGACGAAGAAATTGCAAACCATGCACAGAAATCCATTTAAATGCCTCTCTCAGGACACAGTGAAATACTGGCCTTGGAGAGAAAACGGAGTAGGCCCCCAGTTGGCTTTTTAAAAAAGAGAGGTTATTTTGGGGCTGCCTAGAGCTTGCCTAAATTGCTAAAAAGGAAAAAAAAAAAATCCACTAGAATGCAGGGAATAAAAATGTAATAAATAATACAATTTGAGAGAGGAGAGAAAAAAAAAAATCAGATTGGTTTTTTTCTTTCTTTCTTAGAATCTTAGTGCTTCCAAGCTAGAGAGAGCCTCAGGGGAAAACACTAAACTCCTTCAGGAAAGTGAAAAGGTCCAAGTTAACGTGAGGACATTTAGAGAGATTGGGAAAGACTAGAAGAGGAAGAAGAGATCAGAGGTAACTAAATCAGTGCCCAGGCAAAAATCCCGATGGCCTATTGGTAACATTTTAGGAGGTGACAACAGGTGGCACTGCCGGTGGACTAACCACGTTGCTTAACGAACAGAGACGGGGACCCATCAGCCCACGGGCCAAATCAACCCACTGCTGTGTTGTTGTTTTTAATCTGGCCTGTTTCCAATTCTTGGATCTGGCTGGTGAATCCACTCAGGCGGGGATGGCCTTAGGCCCACGCTTTCCTCCCATGCCCTTCATGGTCGTCCCCCCACGCCCCAGACTTTCCAGAGCACCAGAGGCAGGGTTCCACCCAGCAGGCAGGGGTACACCTAGGTTAGAACGGGGCCAGGGGCAAGAAATGGATCCCCCCCCCCCGCCCAGCCCTTCCCCTCACTGGAGCGTGGGGAGGAGAGGGCAGGAGGAAACCTGGGAGAGTGAGAGAATGAATTATAAAATGAGCGAGAATGAATGTGTGAGAGAATGAACGAGTATGAGTGAACGAATGAGAATGAAAGAATGAATGAGTGTGAATAAGTGAGAGGAGAATTGAGTGTGAGAGAACGAATGAACGGGGTGAGGGGTGCGAGTGGCCAGATGTCCTGCTTCCAATTTGCAGTTCCACTTGCCCATTGTACTAACGTGGTAGCGTGTGTTCGTGAGCAAGCACCAGACTGCCAAGCTGCTAAAGGGGACAGGCCATGGGAAGGGGGCAGGGCCACAGGACGCTCACCTTTTGTTTTTGCCCTAGACCCCACAAATGCTAAGGCCGTCCCTGAATCCAGTCCCTCCCCCCTCATGCACTGAGTGAGCGAGCTCAGGGGGAAGGGGAGGATACAGGCCTGCACTCAAGGACAGAGAACAGAGCCGCGGTATAGATCCATTATCTGGATTCCATCTTACCCCATCCTAATTTTCAAAGTGACACTTCCATTTTGGCCTACAGGAGCGTTAGGTCAAAAACCACCAAAGGTGGCAACTCTAGACAGAAAAGGCTCCTCTCCCTTGAGTAGCGAGAAGTGTTTTAACACGACGAAGGAAGCAGGTGACGGGACTGATACCCGAACCCCAAAAGACAAGAGAGGGAGAGTTGTGGGTGCGCGTATGTGTGCGCTTCCTACGCGGCACTGCCCTCTGCTGGATGAAATCAAAACCTACCAGCTGGGTACACTGGAGTTCTGGTCCATCCGATTTTGTGGGACCGGTATAAAAGATCGACATCAGGAATTCAACTCGGTGGTGCTAAATAAACAGAACGATGCACGTTTTACTCAAGCAATATTTTACCGCCCTGCTAAAACTATCAGCCCCCGTGAGTGAATTAAAGAGGTCTTGGGGGCATGGTTTATTGTTTAGTTTAACAGGCGTTTTCCAAGGCATTGGTTAAAATACTGTAGAATTCACCACCATCACCACCACCTCAAGCTTGCAGTAGTCATCCTGAGCAGTTCATTCATTCACCATCCACCCGAGCAGCTGGGAACAGAAGTGCTAGGACCTGCCTGCTCTGCAAAGCTCACATTGGGCCCCCAAGCTTCCAATGCAACGCACGCCGCTTCGCCCGAGCACCATTACTTGCAATGTAGGTGGGGGATGGGGGCACTGCTGCCTTGCACTGCAACCTTGGAAGGTCTATATGCTGCTGCTGCTGTCAGGGATCCACCATGTTCTCACTGCAACTTGGCACAGTGGGAAACATGGCTTCCTAAATACAGTATTTTAACTGCTTGCTGCCAAGCAACCGTTAATATACAAAAAAGATCCCAAATTATTATTATTATTATTTTTTAGCAGGATGTGTGTACTCTGTACACCTTACAAATTCAAGTTATCAGGGCACAGAATTTGACTTGCCCCATGCGACGAGTCCATCTGGCAAAAACCTAATTTCTTGGACTTCACCGGAAATGGGAGTCGCGCGCATTCGATTTAAGTGGATCCCCAGCCACTGGAGTCCAGGAGCTTTCAACAAGCATCACCCAAATGTTCCTTTGGATCAGAAGGTAGGAGCTTGGGTCAGAGGAACTGAGAGGTTTGCCGAAAGTTACTACCAACTCAAGCACTAGCAGCTGTGTTTTGAAGAACAGCTACAGTGGCTCGGCACAGAGGTGAGGAACCTTAGGCCCGGGGCCCAAACGACCCCCCCCCCTCCCAGCTAGTTTTTATTTGGCCCCTTTTCCAGGTCCTGGATCTGGCGCCTGGATCCACTTCCTACCTCCAAGCACTGAAAAACTAAGCTCAGGGGAAGGGAGCAGAGATGGGGGCAGGCACACGAGGGGGGTGAGGGGGAGACAGATTTATGGCACGGATCCGTGATCTGGACACTCCTCTTCCAGAACATTCCTCACCCCCAACTTCTATGAGGCCCCCAGAGCTTGTACTAATTTTCAAAGTAGCCCCTTGGAGGGGAAAAACGTTGCCCAGGCCTGATCGCTAGACTCTTTCTCCTTGTGTGAAACGATACTCTCAGTATTCTTACACAGAGGGATTGTGGGGTTACTGGATGTACAGTTTACAACTCACGGCCACTCTCTCCTGACAATGCGCTTTCCTTCACGGGGCCTTGCCGACTCTGGAATTCGGCCTTTGGAAAGCGCGGGAGGTGGCACTCCCCGTTGCTGAAACTGATTCTCATCTCATCTCTAGCTGCATTGATGGGAGGGCCCGTCGCACCAATTGTGAGCCCTACCTGAGGGCCGTGCACAGGGCGGGGAGGTGGGCTCTGTTCTCTGACAGGCCATAAGGAATCGAGATCAAACCCCCATTTGCGTCACCGCATTTCCTGCTGCATTCCCAGCATGTGCTAATTAACGGCCTCTTGCTGTCTCTTCAAAAGGCAGCGGCGGCTGTTCTTTCACTGGACTTCTCTTTCAACGCGGGCTAATGAGCGGCTCATGTCATCCCTGGGGGTGTCTAGAGCTGGGGGGGGGGGGGCGTGCTGGCAGAAGCTGCATGGCAATCAAAGCCACTCGAGTTCTCCTTTTATCTTCTCTCCTGAAGGCTACGTGCTCCACGTAGCCCGAGGCCTCATGGGCTCCTAAGCCTCCTTGTTTCTGCTGAGCTGTATCAAGCTAAATCTGGGGCGTGTGGAGAGGCTGAAAACGGAGGGGAGCCGGACTCCCTCCCTAAAGGTTGCTCTGGGCCTCACTCATAGGCTTTTCAATATGCAGCAGCAGCCCATGTTTACCCCATGGGAAAACACAGCAAAAACGAGTCCCTGATCTGAAGAGCGTTTTCACACCGACAGTCCACGCTAACTGAATCTTTGTCCGTCTGAACGCCGTCAACGGCGCTTATTAGTGCGGACAAAGAGATAAGGACGGTTCTTATAAAACCCCAACCACTTGGTTTTATAAGAACTGTACATAAAGCAGTCTGCACTAATGTCTTGTTTGGTAGGTTACAGTTATTTTCCGAGTCATTAGTCCGCACTCCATTGTCCGTCTAAAAGGTGTCGCTAGGTTAGCGCGGACTAACCAACACCGTACTTATTTCAAACTAGTGTGCATTACTTTGGCCGTCTGCAAACGCCCACAGTCGTGCACCCCTTGTGAGACACACAAGGCAGGCTCTGTATTCTATCACCTCAGGTTCAAAGAGCAAGAACGAGTGGTTGTTGCGTTGGCCCCAAGAGATGGAGATAAGGACCAACTATTGGTGGTGAGAACCTCAAGCTGTCAGGCTGTCCAGGACCCTTCCCTCAGTGTTATAAGTCATCTACTCACCCGTTCCATTCTTTTAAAATGCTTTGATGGCCAGACGCCTCCACACTTGGAAATGCTTTTCTGCATGGCCCAGAAGCTTGTAGGTTTTATTAATTATTACTACTATGTCTATCTGATACATACAAGGTCAACATTCTTTGTGGAAGGTATTGTAATTAGCATTGCTACAGAGGCTCAGGAACGGTTTAATTCTTTCAAGAACCCTCCAGCTCAGCTCCCACCTTGCTAGCTGCCCCTTGGAAAGATTTGGTACTAAAGGAGAGTGCACCCACATCATTGCCCCTTAGAAAACAAAGCTCCAGACATTACACACTGGGAAAAGGTTACACGTAGTGATCAAATGGGTAGCTGAATTTGCTATCCGCAGGGTAATAGCTACAGTTTCGGGTAGCTCCCCCACGCCAGGGACTTGACAGGCTACCCGATTACCGATCTGATACGCCATTATCTGGAGAAATTTTTTTGGCAATTTCTGGTACCAATTGCTCGATTACCAACTGGTATATCAGAACAAACAAACAGAAAATTGGGACTAGAAGTTAAAAAATGGGGACCAGAAATTGACATTCCAGGACAAAAATGAAAAAAAAAAAAAAAATCAGGACGCGGAAGTTTAAAAATGGGGGAACAGAAGTCAACATTCTAGGACATCAGATACTCTAATCAGGTTGCAATAGGTACCCGATACTGTCAAGTCAATTCGGGTACCAGAAATCCAACAGGTTTTGGCGGGTATTCTTTTCAGCTCTCGTGACAGGCTTTAAGGTTGCTGTGCAGGGATTTGTTTGGGCAAAGTAACAAAGCCACGATTAATCCTTGTTTCATGAGGACTTGAATCATCTTCATGTCACAGTTAGATGCTCATGTGACTTAAGCATTTGTCTCCGCCTCTCCATTAACACTTTTATATATCTAGAAGCAGAATGGTTGGTTTCAAATTGTCTGCCCAGAAAGGACAGCTGAGCTGGAGTGATGAAAATGTTAATGGTTTCAAACAGGGAGTAATCTCCACTCCCCCGGGATTGTTTTGTTCTGTGCATTGTGCTTGGAGCAGCTAAGTATACGAGTGATTGCAGGCAGGGGTCACGGGAATGCTTTCATTTGCATTCGTACATAAGAAACACTTATTACGGGGGGGGGGGGAGGACCACCAAAAGCTGGCTCTAGTGACCGAGGAGGGCTTCTGCCCACTGCGACCGTCAGCTCAGCAGAACTAAATGGAGGGCTTTGTTGATTTTGCACAGAGCGCTGCTTTATTTGGGCCACGACGCTGAACCGTTGCCCTGCTGTCGCCAAATGAAGAGAGAACAAAGAAAGGGTCGTATCCAATGCAAAGTAGATCCGGTCACTGGACTTCAGTGGCGGCGCTCATGTCGAGCCTGAATGATAACAGCACAGACGAGGCAGGTTACGAAAAAGATTCAACAGGCAAGCGTTTCTAGGGGCTATTTTTTAAAAATCTTTTTATTATAAATTTAGTATGAATGACCAATGGCAAAAAAGTCACAATGGAGTACCAAGAACATTTCTCTATCAAAATTTTAGCAGCATTAAAACAGTACTGGGTTCCTAACTTCATCCAACCACTGTCCCCAACCAGCCCTATCCCACCCCACCAAACCCCAACTCAATGGCATGACAGTATCTAGACTTTAAGGCTAGGATTTCCGTAGCAGTACAGTGGGGGCGGGAGGTGTTAGTCACTCCTCTTCCATTTAGCATGAATCCCTCTGTACTGCCGGGAAAGTCTCTGCCGAAATCGCTGTATCCGCAGAATCGCTGTTGATTTGGGGCTAGTTTCCAGTACCTTTACTCAGTAGCACCCAAATCCACATGGAAGGTGCAAGGGAATCTGACCCTTATACATGTGTTTGTGGCCGTAACAAAGGCTGATGCTAGAAGCCTCAGAGTTACACAGCCGTATTTCCAAAGTCAGCTCATTCTCTGGTCAACGGCTTACAATCACCAGGCGAGCTAGGCACACTCATCTCTTTTCTGTGCGCAACTTCAGAATATCATGCAACCACTAGCCCTACAAACCCACCCATTTACCTGAGATTGATTGATTGATTGACACTTTATCGGGAAGGAAGTGGGGGAAAGGAATTTTTTTAAGGCCTGCTCTTGCTCCCACTTAACCTCTTAACAGAATTCCTTGGAACAGGATTGGGCTGTCAGACTCTTTATAGCGATGGAGAGTGAGTATTTCCTCAAGGAGATTTTCTGATACAAAAAACATAATGAAATTTGTTTAATTAGATGTGTTCTGCACACACAACAACTAGAACGGGTATAACTGTAAAATACTCTCTTTTTTTGCTAGTTACAGTAAGACATGAACGATATTATGCCAGCGTTGCTGGACACAGGTTAGTGAAAAATACCTTTGAATGAGGCGTGGGAAGAACACCACACGTACTTACGTACAGACACGCACACGCACACACACACACGGACAACAATGTAATACTGGCAAATTCCCCCTGCTTCTTTGGTACTTTCAAAACTTTCTTATCCAAAATATATGAGGGAAATGCACCATTAGAAAGTTACTGTTTGTAAGTATTTACAGAAGCGATTACCATACAGTATTATACACAATGATCAATATGATATGAACAAAGTTATTTGACCAAAGCACTTATGCATTTTTTTTTTCTGTTCCAGTATCTCTTAACAGCCTTCTAAAAAATAAAATCATCATCATCATCATATTATGCATTCGGTACCTCGCTTTATCAAATGGACAGGAGACGTATCCTGATCCATAACGCTTCTTTAAAAGATTTAAAAAATTGCCACTGAAATGATACAGTATGTACAAATTCTTTTTTACTAAATATTAAATTCTAGGCCATTATTTTCACCCCACTTATAACTTAGGTAGTGTTACCTACTATATGCAAATATATTTCTTTAATAGATAAGAAATGGCACCACATTGTAACACCAAGTCACCAATATGCCACTGTTATGTACAGCAGATAAAGAAGGTCGATAGATATGGAAGATGAAACCTTGCTGACTAGCTCTCATCGACCAGTTTAGCATGGAGCGCAGCTTGGATTACTTATTTACAGGCAGATTCCCTCTTTTCTGGAAGGGACCGTTGGGTCAGACGTACGGAAGGATGCCATACATCAATAGCGCCATGACGCCAGCACTGAATAAGCCAGCGACTGGAACAGTCACAAACCAGGCCAGAAAGATGTTGCGGAAGAGACGCCAGTCAACAGCCTTCTTTGAGCGTATCCAGCCGACTGCCACCACCGAGCCGACCTTAGGAGTTTGAGAAGAAGTTTAGAATTCAACACGTCTAAAGGCTGCCCGTAAGAGATTCTCCAACCCAACCAATACCAGTCAGCTGACACCCAACAGCATTAGTAACAAGTATCTTAGAACTATTCAAATTTCAACTGAGCACTACAGATGAATTCTGACACCTTTGCAGCTGTTACAACCTATGCAGTGTGTTAGGGACAGGGGTTCAAGTGTCTTGGGTCAAATGGCATTTAGCTACATTGGCCTGCGAGTCTTTGCCTTTGTGAGCCCGGCCCTGCAATGAGATCTACGTGGGGCAGCAGAGCCCTGTTAAATGCGATGGAACTCTGTGTGTGTTGGGGTGGAGAAGAGTGGTGAAGGCACTTGACAACGACCCTGAAGGCTGTGTGTTCAAATTCTGCTTGGTCTCACACTGGATGGCCCCCCACCCCAACCCACCAGTTGTGAATGGCTACTTGATCCACTGGGTTGGGGAAAGTCAAAGGCGGTTAGACATGGTGCTGGTCACATCTCTCTCTCGTGTACTGTAGGCTACAGAAAATGGGGAGCCTTAACCACACCACCCGATGAACCACCAAGCTGATGGGCCAACTGGCTCAGGACAGACTTCGACTTTGACCCGCTTGTGGGCCTAGAAGCCTTCCTGCATTGGGCCTTCCAAGACTGGGACCTCTCTTAGGTAGCAACTGTCTTAGTTTTGTTGCCTAGACAGTGCCTAGCAGAGTTCAGATGTCACAACAATCTATAGGATAGCTTGGGTTTTCCTCAGCTAAGCTCAGCCTCCTGTCAAATTAAACCCAAGTCTCCTTTTCGGCAAATAATTGCCCTTCCAAGAAATGGAGGCAAACAGCTTGAAATTGGTGAGGGGTGCAAGAGCCCAAGACGACGGACCGAGGCGGTTTTTACATGGAAGCTAAATACGGATTTAAAGGTCTCATCCCAGGTTTAAACGTCCGCGTAAGTGCATACTTTGTGCTTAAATTACCCCAACGTAGTATTCAACTCAGATTGATTCAACCCTTGACTTCAAGGATTAATTTGACACAGGATAAAATAAGCCTGGAATAATGTCCCTGTAAACACTTAATATGAACTGAGCATAGAGATTAGTTGCTAGAACAAACATCCTCTCTACCCAGGGACATCTCTATGGTTGTTAGCACTTTCTGGGGCTTTGGCCAGGAAATCGGCATTTTGATTTCTCTTCCCCCCCAAACCTGGTGCATAGATTAGCTGTGGGATCATTCAAAAATCTCTCTAAAGGGCAACAAAAATCACAGCCGAAGAAGGTGATAGAATTCAGCAGTTCAGCACCATGGGATTTTTTTCAGTCATTCGCGTTAGTCTAAACCCGTATTGATCCTCAACGCTTTCATCCCAGATTAATTATTATCCCGAATTGTAAACGTCCGTGTAAACAGGAACCAGGGATTAAGAATCTGGGATTTTAAATATGGCTTACTGCCTTTGCAAAAACAGCCTGAAATTCTCTGGCTGGTGCCAGGCAAGTCCTTAGCAGTATTTGAACTTAAATTCACAAAAACTGTCCCATGCGAAGAGGTGACAGGAGACTGGGGCCTTTTCTCCAATGCCCGAAGGAGTTTTGCGAGCGGCTTGCAGTCACAGGATGTCTTGCTGCCAGCTCAGCGACAGTAAGTGAAAGTGGTGGCCATCTTGGTCATGTGCATTACCGGGACGAACATGGTAAACATTACATTTGGACGAGTAAATTTGGATAAGATTCTTGTCGAGATTTCGAATCGTTACCAAGATCGTCCCGAGATCTCAGTAGCAACTCTTGATTCTTGCAAGATTTTCATGAGAAACAAGCCGATTCTTGTTTCAGGCCTGCTACACACACAAGGATAGAGAGAGATATCCATGATCCGCACCCTTCTCTTCTTAAGTGCACCTGCCTCCAGTGGCTATGCGGTCCTTGGACCTTGTACTCATTTTCAAAGTGGCCACCGGGAGGGGGAAAGGTTCCCCGCCTCTGCTCTAGACGGATCAAGATAGCTTTGGCTGGAACCTGGAACCTGTGTTCGCTGAGTTTTGCCCATTGCCACTAGTGGGAAAGATGCAGCGAATGTGGGTAACTGGCGGCAAGTCAAGGCTAGCATCGGGTGGAACATAAAGGGTCGCTGGGGACTTTTTCAGACTGTCAAGTGGTAACTGCCATGACCATGGGTTTGCCACACATTTGATTGTGTGAACTATGGGTGTTAACAAACGTGCCAGACAAGGGGGTGGGGAATACACACACACAGAGCTGGGTCAGCTCGGGGAACGGAACACATGTTCCCACGGGCCGACCCAGCTGAGGGGAGAGCAACGCACAGTCAGATGGCTCCGCCCTGATGCTACAGCATTGCCCCCTACCATGATGGGCAGCCATGGCAGCCAATAAGAGGCAGCAATGGCTGGCTGCAGTGGCAATCCTCCACATGGGACCGGGTACGCACAAAACCAGACACGCCCGGCTAATCTGACCTGCTCTGGACGGCTCTTACGTCCTGATCGTGGGCCACGTTTCTGGTCAAGCCTCCTACCCTGTCAGGGTCTGAACCTGACCCACATCTGGCGAACCCGGAAAAGATGTGTGTGTTCAGCGCTGGCCCAGAGTCTGGTTTGTTTTCACTCAATGTTACCCTGTGATTACCAGCGATTTACCACAGGGTAGAGAGCTGCGTAAGATGTTTGTGCACATGCCTGCAAAGGCCCTCCACTCCCAATGGAAGCCCTAGGCCTTTGCATGAAATTTATCACGTGGTGGCTTTTTTTTTTTTTTTTTTTTATAATGGTAACTTAAACTCATCTGCCACATGGTAATGCCCAGATAACATCAGTGTGATGTTTCGAACAGTGCTGCTATTGCAGATCACCTTAGTGTTAGCAGGCTGTACATCCATGTGAAGTGTAAGAGGAAAAGATCTAGCTTCAAGAGAGATTGTATTAGGTGATTACTTAAAGGTGCTCGTAGAAGGCAAACCACAAATCACCTAGCTATCCGTTAACACTGGGATTACCAAGCACTGTGACTGGACTGATGTCGACTGGTTTGGATCTAGATTGCATAGTGGTACGAGTCAATAGGGAACATTTATTTACCTTCTCAAGTAGCACTAGAACTAGGGGACACTCCATGAAACTAACTTGGGTGGCAGATTTAAAGCAAATAATAGGAAGTATTTTTTCACGCAACGCAGTGTTAAATTGTGGAATTTGTAGCCACAGGAGTTTGTCAGGGCCAGTAGTATAAGCTGCATTTTAAAAAGGACTGGATATGTTCTTGTAGAACAGGTCCATTAACGACTATTAGCCAAGTAGATTATGAGATGGGAACTTCTTACTGTTGGGAGCAGGGAGTGATCAGCAGGGAATAGATTGCCCATTGTGACTGCTGATACTTCTCCCATGCGACCAAACTGTCAAGGACAGGATGCTGGGCTCGATGGACCACTGGTCTGACTTAGTATGGCACTTCTTATGTTCTTATGATGGTCTGCGGTATGTCTGGAGAGGGGCAAGAGTGAAGTAGTCTAAATAAAGGGAAAGGAAGAAGCAGATTTCTCAACGGCCGATTTGTCCAATGGAAACTATTTCCAAGATGGACCATCCCATGTGTTTGACTCCCGATCCAGCCAGGGCTTAGAGCGGGATGGGGAAGCTCAGGCCTGGGGGGCCAAATGCAACCCACAACTAGTTTCTATGTGGCCTCTTTCCAGTCCCTGGATGCAGTTCCTACCTACCCCCAAACACTGAGCTCAGGTTAAGAGAGCGGAAAGGAGGACATGAAACGCAAGAATTGGGAACAGATTTGTGACACAGATCCATGAGCTGGAACCTCTTTTTCTTGAGTGCACCTCTTAAGCATCTCTTAAGAGGGGAACGTTTTCCCTAGCCCTGACTTCGTGTACTACACAGGCGTCAAAATTGAGCCCACACTCGACTGCGCCAGGGGACCAACCCGAGCCCGGTCTTAATGCAGCCAAGCTCTTTCGGGCCTGGGTCCAATCGGTGGCGGTCCCTTTCCCCAAAGGAGAGTCAGGATGTTGCCGTGCTCCGTGGGGGGTCACACCAAGAGAGGGGTGGGCGGGTGTCTGAACGGCCTTTCCCGCCATGCCTCCTCGGAGCATTGCGATGTTGGAGGCATGTCATTATTTCCCCTCCCCCCCCTGTCAAGTGCTGTGATGTCATGGCAATCCACGGGGGATGGGAGCTCCTAAACTGAACCACGCCCAACAGGAACCCCTCATGTCCAATCAGGTTCTGCTCGGTATGCAGGGAGAACCCAAGATTGGACACAAGGGGTCCAGGGCTCACAAGGCCATTCTATATAGCAGTCTCTGGGGGTTTTTGGGTTGTTTTCATATTCCTAGATTATAAAGCCAGAGGAAACCCGCTAGGATGGATGTATCCATTTTTCCTGCGTAACTGAGGCCTCAGATCAGCTAACCTTTACAGACTCTGACGACAACAATGGTTTTTGCATCTGCTAGAAGGGCAACGCTTTCTGTTTCTTTGGGCTCAGTGACTCTTTCTGAAATTTAAAAAGGTTATCAGCGAGACTGGTATTGGTAACTCTATTATAAAAGTTTAGTTTATTAATAAAAAATAAATAAATCTGATGAAATAAAAGGTTAGGAAAGCAGTTAAAAGTTCAAAGCAGAAAAAAACTAAAGCCATTTGTGGAGTTTCAAAGGACAGCTACCCTTCTGATTGGAATCTGGGCAGTTTGCCTTCAATATGCCCTGCTCAGCTACAGGATAATTTTTATTATATTTTTTTTGCAACTGCAATGGGAGTAGCGTGCTCATTGCCCTTGGGAGAGACATTTCTGCAGAGATGATGCACAACTCGTGTTTTATCTCCATCTGCTGTGCATGAAGTTAATCAAATCGGCCTGTTTCACAGACTCTAGTTTAGTATTTCAAAGGGCCCTGTGGGTTTGTTCCTAGGCTTAGACAAAATCAAACCATTTATCCCAGGAGGTCCCAGGAGGTTTGGGGATGGCAGCCTTGACATGTTAAGCTGAACGTGAGCTAGTTCCAAGCAGAACTCTGGAGCAATAGCGTTGCCTTGGGTTTGTCCCCTAGAAAACACTGTATTTGGTCATGTTCTGTCCTTGCTATTTTGAAGGCCCAAGCGATGGGGCCTCATCACGTTTCTTGGGACCAGAAACTCTTTTTCTTCTTCTTAGTGGTGTCCCATCGACTGATCCCAAATCCTGCCTATTAACACGGTGAGCTGGTCTGAAGAAATTTCAGGCCAATTATCCTTCCAGCTAAGACGAATAAAGGGAGACTGTCATCTAGGGCTGGGTCAAAATTGCCATTCGGTTTTCACGGAACAGTTCTAACAAACCAGAACAGCCTACGGTATTTCGATCGGAATTCCTATCGGACACCAACTTGCGCATGAGCGAAATGGCCACCACTGTTCTGCGCATCTACCAAATGGCTACCACGTTGGAGAACAGGTCGCCATTTCGTTATACAGCAGTGCAACAATTTGGGGGGGGGGGGGGGTGTCAGGGGTCGGTCCAATCGGAATTTCAACCAGATTGAGTGAAACCACCAGTTCTTTTGAGAACAGAAACTGGAAGGAATTTCTGTTTCAGCCCTACCGTGACCGGCAATGGCTGAGAGAAGTCAGCTGACCGTAGTCGGACAATGAAAAAGCCCAGAGCTCATCTGGAGGGGAGCAGATCTAGGGCGAGCGTCCTTGCAGCAGAGTGGCTAAGTCCCTGCAGGAGCAAACACAGAGCAGGCAGTTCTCCATGATGGAGTCACCAGAGAGCAGGGTGGCAAGGGTGGGGGTGGATGAGCAAAGTTGATGGCTATGGCTGAGGAGAGCAGGAGACTGAGCTGCAGCTACAAGAGCGTCCAGTGGAAGTCCACACAAGGGGCTCTCCCAGTGGGAGGGAGTCTGCCTCAACGCGAGGCCGTTTCAGGAGCCATGAGGTGGGATTCACGCACAGGGCCCTACAGGGTAACAAAAACAGATGAAAATGAAGGGAAAAAAGGCATCTGTTTTAATTACCAAACACTATGCATGCACAAAATGGCCACCAGACCATTCTGCGCATGCACAGCCCTTTCCCAAAATGGCGCTGGCCGTGTCGGCACGCTTTTGGAAAAGGGCCGCCTGTCTGCACATGCGTGGAAGACATTTTTTTTTAAAACGCGCAAACCGATGGCCCTTTCCCCAAAGGGTGCCGACGCTGCCGGTGCCATTTTGGGACACCCCCTAAAAAAACCCCACCCCAAAACAAATGTTTTTCTTTATGAAACCTCCCATCCCCCGATAATAAAGTGCTTTTTGTAAACGAAAATCAACGACGTGCCTGATGTGCGGACTATTTGTCTGTATATATTAGGAAGGGATACTCAACAATGAATAAAGAACACGGTGGTGAAGACAAACTTTCAGGGTGTGGATCCTGAAAGGACTTACCCAAATGGAGACCTACCCTTTTACAATCCTCCACAGAGAGGTTCTCACACTCGGAGAGAGTTGGAAAGGGGTGGTTACGACTGCAGGAACAGCCCTAATGAGATCCTTGGTATTTAAAAGCGCAGAAGTTAGGACATTCCAAAATTAAGAGCACTCCAGAAATAAAGGACCATCCACAAATGTTAACTTGCAGGATAGCTCCATAATGACAGAACTCCCTTCCCTTGGAGGTTCGTCTAAGCCCATCTTCCGGAAGTGATGCAAGACCTTTCTGCTCAGCCAGGTGTTCGGCAGAGAGGGATAGAACTGGATGGAGAGGGAGATTAAGGGGATTTTTATATGCTGTAAGGTGCCCCCCGGAGCCTGAATCAATAAGTAACCCATACTGTCTACAATGAGATTGTAACAGCACACTAAGCACACCGGGAAAGTGATACAAATCTTAACCTTCCTGCATCCTAACTTTTGGGCAGTTGGCCAAGAGCTTAGCTTTGTCAGGGTAATATTTGTCAATGCAATGTTGGCGAGTTTTCCCTGGTTTTTTTAGAATCATTCAGGTGCATCACATACTGAAGGCAAACTGGAACAATCAGCAATCATATTGATCTGTTGCTTTCTGATCTAACAATGCATTTTAATTGGCGTTATCACACTTAATCCCAATACCTTGCAATGAGTGGAGCTTATTGGAATGCCCACATTTGAGGCTACAAGTACAGTTAGCGCACACATTACTTCAATGCAAAATCCACTGTGAATAAAAAAAAAAAAAAAAAAAGACAGATGGAATTTTTGTAGTAATAAAAGTTACATGAAAGAAAATCCCATGCCATGCACTTAGCGGGAAAGTGAAGTATGAAGGAAGGAAGGTGTCACAGTCTCTGAACAGAGAGGAATGCTACAGATCAAGGCTTAAGTGGCATGACCAGAGGAAAGCTGATCACCTGGATTTATTTCCACTTGTGATCATTTTCTTTCCCGTTTTGTTGATTATCTCTCTTTTTTTTTAGGGGGTTTTATGTGCCGTTTAGAGCTGAAACCAGTATCTGCAATAACGGGTATATCCAACAAACTGCTGGTACCCAAACTGAACCAAATATTTCAAGTTCTTTTCGGTACCCGAACCAGTTTTCGACCAGGTACCGGAAATACCAACCACCAGCATACCAGAATACCAATTTCATCCTGATTTCATTCCAGATTTCAGGAATCTGAAATATCAATTTCATCCTGATTTCATTCTGGATTTCAGGAATCTGAAATGCCAATTTTATCCTGATTTCATTCCAGATTTCAGGAATCTGAAATACCAATTTCGTCCTGATTTCATTCTGGATTTCGGGAATTTTTCAGGGATTATTTCTGTCTTTGGGGTAATTTCGGGTACTTGAAAAACTGGTAACCAAAAATTTCAGTTTTTACGAGTACCTGAACGGTATTCGGGTCCCAATTTGGATACCTGGAATGGTATCCAAAATGCAGGTGGATATCCAAACCGGGTTCTCGTGCCAGTGCTCATGGAATTCTACCATCGCTTACTGAATCATGCCACTGTCGACTGATCTGAGCAGAAGGAAAGAGGAACGGTCCGGACTGCCCTGATCGCAGTCGCATGGCAAAGAGCATACCTTGCAGTGTGTAGTACTGACAGGAAGTCCAACATTGGAAGCTACCACAACTGTGAACGCTGAAGCCAACTCAATAGTGAATCCACTGCGGGAAGCATAAGAAAACACTTCACAGTCACTCTTTATCACAGTTCGGGCTGACACCATGCAACGTCCCAAAGTCTTACCCAAGCATCTTCTCCAATTGTTTATCGCCAGCTCATTGCGTCATCGACTTATACATTAAAGAGATTGAGGAACATAATGCTAACGATACACACACTCATTTACATTAAACTAGCTGAGGGCCTCAGGCAGTCCTGGTAGTCTACATTCCCATGAACCATGCTCTGTTAGTGGCGGCGATCTAGTATGCATTAAAGGAAAGCAAAAGAAAAAAAAAGTCACCGGTCCAATTTTGAAACCTACTGAAGCTCATGGAAAAAAATGCTTCAGCGTCAGCCTCCCCAAATTTACCCCTTCACGTGCTATTTTTGACTCTGATCCACTAGACCTCCGCGATTCAAACTCATTCCACATTAGCTTACAGGCATTGATTCTTCACATAGACAGCCGGGGTGGAGACGTTACTATTAAAATCAAAACCGTAGCAATCTACAGCATTAAACATATAGACACTAGAGCAGGAATTTCTTCCAAACTAGACTGCCTTCAAATGAAGGACAACCACACCATCAACCTTCAACCCACCTCGATGGCGTGATGGGCGTGAGGTCTTTACCCATTGTCTGGATAACCCTTATCCCCCAGACCCAGAGACCGAAACAGATTCCGACGCCTCCGTAGAACAGCAGCCAGACTGGAGTTGCAGCTTCTTGCATGACACCACCTTGCTCGTATATAAGCCAAAGCGCGACCAGAGGGCCAATGGAATTGCTGGGGAAAAGAAAAGTATCACATTAGCGCCATGCAAGCATCTAGTCATTCCCAACATGTCACATTTGCCCTGTCCGTTTCCCTCCAAACTTAAGTGCAGAAGAGCTTTGTATAATCTCGTTAGGAAGCAGTAGCAGGGTGCCACTGTCATAAATTCATTCCTCACTTGTGGCTCCGGCAAATTTGGCACCTCAGTTTCCCCCAAATCAGGCACCAGACTTTCAGTAGTAGTCCTTTTGCTTCCACTTTTTTTTTTCTTTATTTTTATTCAAGTTTTCCTGTATGTTTCAGAGTTCCAACCTGGTAGTGGAACCATTTTTACCAAAACACACACATGACTTTTCAACACCAATAATTTCTCCAAATCCATTCTTCTGGGGCTCTTCTCTGAATCGGAGGCACCTCCTTCCATCTCCCTTCTGAAGGCTTTCCTTGTGATCTCCTGACTAGGCCTTCACCCCAGCTTTACATGTTTGGGACTTACAAGTCACCTGACCTGCCTTCCTGGAGTCCTCCAGCGCATCTAAACCCACCTCTTAGATTCATACTCTAGACTACGGGTGGGGGAACCTCAGGCCTAGGGCCCAAATGTGGCCTGCTGTGGTTAGTTTTTATCTGACCCCTTTCCAGTTCCTAAGATCTGTCCCCTGTCCCCAGATTAGAGCTGAAACAGGTACCCGGTTTAGAATTTGCACGTAATGTACTGTTTCAGGCAGTGATGTGGGGTGGAAAGTTTTCCGGTTCTAAAAAGGCATTTTTCATAAAATTAATTAGTAACATAATGAATGGATACCAATACCTAATTCCAATAAAAATAATTTCCACGGAAAGCTTTGAATTTGTTAGAACATTTAAACTACATTGGGTGCGATTTATTGAATTTCCCCCCCTAATTTGTTTCAATTCAGCTACTTTGGGCTATTGTAAAAACTTTTGAGATATTTATCCAGCCCATAAAATTAACATAGTAAACAAAACTCAAGAAGTACACTAAGTAATGGTCGGAGATGCGGGTAGGCTCTGGATCATTAGCGGTCAGGGAACCACAAATCAAAGCTACGTATAGGATATTTTACCCCTAAGCGTCTACATGGTATGAATAAGAACTACCCAAATAAATGTTGGCAAGGTTGTGATGCGACAGGGACCATGTTGTATTGTTGGTGAGCATGTCCTGACATACAGGACTTTTGGATAAAAGTGGGCCAATACATTAGTATAGAAGCACAACAGCAATTTCAAATGCAGCCAGAGTTGGCGATTCTGCGAATTTTCCCGGAATTGCAGATTATGAAGGAAAGAAAGTCGGCCTGCCAGCAGCTTCGTCTAGCTGCTATGCACACGACAGTATGTAATTGGAAGTCAAAACAGAAACCTGCAATGCATAAATGGTGGCAAAGACTTTGGTGGACTTTAACTATGGAGCGCATGCAAGCCGAGATACATCAAGACTTAGAAGACTACTATGCTATTTGGAACAGTGTCTGGAACTTGTTGCAGCAACACGTGGACATGTCTGAAAGCAGCATAACAATATGTCTAACCAAAATATGAACAAATGCTGAGATCAAGAAACACAGAAGTTGATGTTGGGCACCAAAAAGTACCCCCAATTTTTTTAAAACCATTTTTTGGTTTAATCAGCTGTCATGCATTCAACGAGCACACCCATTTTGGGTGGTACCTATTTCAGAACTACCTTGCATCTAATTCCTATCCACAAGCACTGAAGGACTGAGCTCAGAGAAAGGGAGCAGAGATGAGGGTATATACACGCAAGGATAGGAGATCCATGGTACAGAGCCATGATCTGGACCAGAGATTCTCAATCTGATGCTCGGGGAATGTTTGAAAGTGCTCCCCGAGTTTTTATTCATACCATGTCAATCGGACTCAGGAGCACTTTCACACGCGTGAGGCATCAAATGGAATTAAACTGAATTGCAGAGGGGAGACTTAATCTATGCAAATTTATGCAAATCATTCGTGCAAATTAAGCGGTGCTCCAAGTAGTCACATACGTCACTCCGGTGCTCATGATTGAACAAAGGTGGAGAACTTCTGATCTGGACACTCCTCTGTCTCAGCACGCTCTCATGCAAAGTTGTACTGATGTTCTACAAACACTGTTTCCCAATTTAATCACAATTTATTAAGACTATATTTTCCTTTACCTGGTACATCACAACCCTATTAGCCGCTCCTCGACTCAAATCCAGAAAGGACCGAGGAAAACTCCATTGCAGTAAAGTAAAATTCTATTCCTATTCAAGTAATTACAAAGGGACAGATCATGAAGTCAATAAATGTCAAGTGCAATTCACAAGATTTCACCAGCTAACGGGCAGCTGCTCTCTTTATAAACTGCTAATGTGGGCCGGGATTTGGAGAACACACAACCTCGAGATTGATAGCTCCATCCAAGCTCCCGGATTAGTTATATTTAGTCCTGGCATCTTGACAAAATAGCACAACTGGAACAAGGGACAGTTCCGCTGTCTGATATTGTGTAAAACAAACTACCCCAGCTTGAAATTAATATCATTTGAAAGCTGGAGTTCCCAGCTTTCAAATGGTATAAAGCTTAGAAGCTGATCCTGCCGAAATCTCTAAGAGTCGGTCCTCTCAAAAGAAGCACCAGGCACCTTGCAAAAAGAAGTCCTTAATCTCTAGTGACTCCTGCAGCTCAACTAGGAATCAAGTTTGAAAATGATGGCAGAACGCCTTGTCATAAAAGTACACGGCTTGCGGAACAGTGCAAAGACTTCCAGAACAGCCAACTTGCTCAAGAGCTGGCCACGGGTCAGCTAAGATGACAACAGTTTTCTAATAGGAACTTAGGGTGCATTGCAAGGTAAATTCGATTTACCCTGTTTTGTTGCGTAGTTTGAAAAGTGGGCAAATTCTACTTAAACATGGCCAACTCTAGGGCTCTGGAGAGGGCACCCCCAAGGGTCTGGGGCCATGGGGGAAGGTAGTGGGGTCAGCATTTTATCTTTTCCCTGGGCCCCACAAATTCTAAGGCTGGCCTTGTCCCTTAGGCTGATGAGATCTGAATACAAGACTTTCCTCGGAACACTGAGTATAACTGAGAACGCATGGGGAAGTCAGATTGGTTTGTGATACTACACCGCAGAGTTGTAGACAATATTTAATTTAAAAGACAAGTGTGCACCCCCTACTGCTGAGAAGTGACTCCCCTTTCCATCTTCAGAACCACGGCCCGTTCCAACCTAGCTACACCCTCACCCCTCGCCCGAATCCACCGACGTACAGAAACCCCACGAACACCACAGCTCGGCAACAGAAGGGCAGCACAGATCGCAGCGGAACAAAAGTCTCTTCTAGTTTGCCGAGATCATTTCAAACGGCGCGACTATTTTAGCCTGCAGATGGTGTCGCTTTGTGGCGAGACACGACAAATCTGCTGCTTTGCACTTAGCCTTGGAGGAAGCTGACCTAGTGAGCAATGCTCTTGTTGAGCAGAGGATGCGTGTGCGCGCGCTCAGGGGGGGGGTAATCTAATCGTCCTGCCGCAAAGCTTCTGATGGGCTACCTTGGGGCAAGGACTCTGTGTAAGCTTTGAATCAAATGAGATCAAGACACTTCCCTTGCTCACTCTACTACTGAACACAGGCCAGCCTAATTTCATCTTGCAGCAACAGAGGAGTTGATGGGCCAACACATGTCAATCACTAGCTGATGTCAGCAGTAGCAGAGGAGTCTGGACTTTGTACAGGTTTGTTGGCAGCAATGAGCCGTCCTGGCTGTGGTGGGGATCAGAGTCATGTTCCTTCAGGATCACGAGATGACGAGGGCAGGTTGACCCACACCAGAAATTAGATCTGCCTACCTCCCTGCAGAGAAACCTAGGTCACAATTCATTTTGAGATGTAAGGGACAGTGCTAGCTCTGTGGCAGGACAGCTTGCCCTCAAAAACGAGTTATAGCTGAACAGCTGCTATAAAAACCGCCACAAAATGCCTTAGTCTGAATTTCCTCCATTTCAAAAGAACATCCCCTTCTTCCAAGTGCTTTGATTGTCTGAATGCAGGAATAAATTTTATTATGTCATCTTTGTTGCCCTCCTCTGTACCTTTCCCAGTTCTACTGCATCCTTTTTGAGATGGAGGTGACCAAAACTTAATGTTTTTTTTTAAAAAAATATATATATATATATATATATATTTAAGAAAATGCAAAAATTGGCAGGGGAACCCAAGCTAAGGCGTTGCCTTTCTCTCATTCTTCCGCAAATTAGCTACGTTTTAAGCAGTAATGTCTTTTTTATGGTTCCATCTACTTTAGAGACCACATATTACTGAATTCTCCTTGACCAGGTTTTGTCCAAATCACACTTTAAAAGTGAATGTGCTAGTTGTAAATGGGGGGAAAAGGGGAAGGGAGTCTTTAGAGGATGGACTTTGTATTAAACACACAAAATAAATTAAACTGTTTTAAAATGAAAGTGTGCTATACTGGAAAGTCAAAGTATTAAAAAAAATATATCTATTTATTTATTTATATTTCTACCCCGCACCCTCCTGCACAAAGAGCAGCTCGTTACTCCAGCAATTTAATCATATTTAAACCCTTAATTGTCTTGTGCAATAGGGAAGTTGATAAAAAAAAAATGTAGCTATCTTCTGTTTACAGTAAATATTATTAGGTTCAGGTTTTTATTATTAAGCGTGGCCTTTGGCCATTGCTGAACACGACAAACATAACATACACAAGTTCAAATCAACGAGCATGAATATACTGGATATCAACATTGCTTAAAACAAACAAACATAACCCTGCAGAAATTACCAACGCCTAACCCTGCGTCCTAACCACCCACCCTATCCTACGGGGATACCGATTTAAAGTTTACAAACTGGTGTCTCCTAAGGAAGACTGCTGTTAAGAACTTCACCACCAGGCAGGTTATGTACGGGTTTTAGTCCCCAAGCAAAAATTCCGTTAATCTATCCTCGGACCACCCAAACTGGCTTAGTTGCAAAGCCCCTAAAAACTCAACCCGCAGCTGATCATACAAGTGACACCTTAGCAAAACGTGGTTGGTTGAACGGGACCCCTGGCAATCTGCCAACCGAAAGCTGCGTTGGGAGCGCATTGAATCTTGCGGCTGACATCAACCATTTCTCTCTCGCCGAGTGCCTTGCTACCAGATACTGGGCTGGGGAGTCGATTGGGGGGTGGGGGGGGCAGCCTTGAGTAACGGGACATATGCGTGGGAGCCACCGCCCCTGCCCTCTCCCTCCTGGAGATTCACATCCTCCCACCTGGATTTTAATTTGCTCGCCACCGCCCCCAACTCTTTTAAGGGAAATGTAGGGCTGGGAGAAACCCAGTCCGGCAAGATGGGCCTCAATCTTCCGGGCCCACTGGCTCCTGAAGGTATCCTCTTGGAGGTAGGGAAACAGGCCCATCTGGTGCGGGTCAACAGACCTTAACCAGAGCTTATGGGCTCTGGACCAAGCCAGAAAGCGCCAACTCCAAATATTAGGGATGGGCATTCTGATTTGGATTAAATCAATAGCTGTTCGTAACAGGCGGATATGGATTAATCCATACTGAACCGCAACACACCCGTTGCGGTTCGGCTTAAATAATAAAAAAAAAGAACGGCTTCCGGAACATTCTGTGCCACGCACAGCTTTTCCCGAAGTGACAGCAGCAGCGTCACCGCCATTTTGGCAAAAAGGGCAGCGGGTCTGCACATGGGGCACTGGCTAATGGCCGCCCTCTTCTCAAATGGTAGCAACACAGAAGTGTCTGCCAGTCATTTTGTACACGTGCAATGTTTTTTTGTAAAAGAAATTTTAAAAATATTTTTTAATTTTTAATGGATACGCAATATGGATCCGTAATTCAATCAAAAATTAAAGATCTGATCTGTAATATGGATCTGGGTCCGTAACTCCCTCCGGACACCCATCCCTAGTAAATATCTATAGCAGAGGGGGCAAAGTTCCCAAGCCCAAGGAGCAGCATACCAAAATTTCCGTATCATCAAGAGCCACAGGATGCATGACGTTGATCACGGCATCCCCTGACTCTGTCAGATGAACCAACGATCGCCTTGGACAGAAAACAAAATTTGGGTGCAAAAATATATATGAAATGACAGGGCTCTCCGATTACTGCAATGTCAACCCATCTAATAGGGAGCTAAGGATATCATTACTAATGGTATGCCCAAACCGGGGAAAAAGGCCATGGTTACACATGCCAGTTAATCCTTTTAGTTATTATTATTATTATTTTTATTATTTATATAGCGCAAGCAATGGTCGTGGCACTATACAATCCACGGTCAGAGATAGGTCCCTGCCCCTAAGGGGTTTACAATCCGAGAGACAAGAGAGGGGGATACGAGAGAGGGGTAAACATCAGGAAAGACAAGAGGACATTCATGAGGTTGAGAAGTTTCAGGCTCAACGTGCTTCGCTTAGTTACAGGGAATTAGGTTCTGAGTGAGGGGGAAACAAGCTAGGGAAAGGCCTGGCGGAAGAGGTGGGCTTTCAGGAGGGATCTGAAAGTTGGGAGGGAGGGAACAGAGCAAATGTATCCAGGGAGGGAGTTCCAGGCCTGGGGGGCAACAAGGGAGAAAGGGCGAAGACGTTTAGAGGAGCAAGGGGTTCGTGAGCAGGCGAGGGTAGAGGAGGCCCGGGCAGGCGCGTGGCGGGATGTAAGAGGTGACCTATTACTCTGGGTGTAGCATAGTATGTATGGTCCTTCTGCATATTCTCCTTATCCATAAGAAGGTCCAGTCTTCTTGGAATCCTGCTGAGCGCTTAAGCTCAGTGAGAACCTCTACCCCGTCATACGTTTGCGCATGTCTTTTTTAAAAAGCAGGAGATGCCGCCCCCCTCCCCTCCTCACTCCACTGAAACAGTTGTTAGCTCTGCCCCTAGATAACCAGCCCCCTCTCTAACCACGGTGCCTTGTCACAACCGCACACAGTCTTCAGACCCGAGCTGGTTTGCCCCCAACAATTCCTCCCCATTTGCTCCTCGAGACAAAGCAGCTACTGGCTGTCCCATTTCAAAACGGGACTGCCCCTGGGTTTTATGTGATTAACCAGGGAGGGGGAAGGTCACGGTTTCCTTTCTGTACGTTCCACCTGCTTCTTCCTTAACTTAGCTGTTTGGAAGACAAAGAGGAGCCTAGACAGGCGGAGGGCAAGAGTCAGCTACCCACACGGCGGAAGAGTCAGCTACCCACACGGCGGAAGAGTCAGCTACCCACACAGCGGACAAGAGACATCCCCCATTTTAACCTGTGGTGACTTGTGGCAAGCAACAGACAGAAAAGAAAAGCCTATCTACACCTTCCATCTTTCCTCCAAAATGCCAGCTCCTTTGTGCTGGGGTGGGGAAGAGGAGTAGGGAAAAGGAACCCCATTTACACGGAGAATCAAAGGAGGAGGGACTGAGTTGGAAGGACAGGTATGAGAGAGAGAGACACTCCAGAGAGAGAGTGCAGGATTTGTAGATTTTAGAAACGCATATTGGTTGTTAGGTTCATTTGGGCCAATGATAGCTCAGGCTACGAAATGTTACTAAGTAATTTCTAGGGCCTGTCATTATTTGTATTAGCATTTCTATAGCACTGGGGAGTGGGGAGGGACCTCAGGCCCGGGGGCCAAAGTAGCCCACGGCTAGTTTTTATTCCGTCCCGTTTCCAGAGGCTGAACCTGGAACCAGTTGCTACTTCCAAGTACTGAAAGACAACGCTTAGGGTTAGAGACCCATGGATAAGGCCATGCATTCAAGGATAGGGGATGAATCCAGCAGCCTCCACCCCAACTTCTATGCAGTCCTCAGAGCTTGTGCTAATTTTCAAAGCACCCCTCGGAAGGGAAAAGGTTCTTCACACACACACACCCGCTATAGCACCTTCAGTGTTCAAAGTTCTTTACAATCTTTATCCAGTTCGCCCCCACAGCAACCTTGCGAGGTAGGGTATAATTCCCACGTTTCAGGCCACCCAGTGAGTTCGTGGCTAAGACAGGATTTGAACCCCGGCCTCTCAGGTTCATGTCTAACACCTAGATGGTGATGGCTCTCAACTTAAGACTCCAAAGTGATTGAGAATCCACTGATTCCCCATAAAAGTTGTTAAAGGTGCACCTGACATTGCTCTAAAGGGGGTGGGGGGAAGGAAATGTTCCTGCCAGTCAGCAGGTGGCGTGTTTGTGAGTCTGGCCAAGGAATCAGGTGAATGCAGGTAGGGGATGTGTGGGTTTTGCTCAGGTATCTGAACTGCCACCCCCTGAGACCACCTGCTCACATGAGTCTATGAGCCCCTGACCCACATGGGACGGGGTGGGGGTTTTGAGACACACACCCCTTTAAAAGAGCTTGCATGTCCAGGCAAGCCCTCTTCTCCTTAGTCGGCTCTCCGGGTCAAGCAATGGGCAGGGGAAGTGAACAAGCTGCAGACTGGGAGGAATCTGGAGGAGGAAACGACTCTGCGGAGACGCAGTGTTGTGAGGCGAGGTTTCCCAGGGCCCTCTGAATGCAGATCACATTCTGAAAGCTTAGCTGGGAATTCACTCCTTGTTAGGTATTCTAACAACATGGCAAAGAGGGATCAATTCATTTTGAGAGAGAGACAGAGAGAGGGGAGTGGGGAGGATTACAATACTGAGCGTCCGATAATGGGAGATTTGCACGAAAACTAGGCTCAAGTCCGTAGAACGTGCAGCCTACACTCGAGTGGTCCCGAGATGCCGATCCTTCAATCCTATATAGAAAAACTTGCCCTGGACAAGTGCTTGAGCAGAGCCAGGCTCCTGGGTCACGTCCTTTTCTGCCTGCTGCGGTTTTTATTCTTGCGTTGACCCGCGCTCTCTGTGCCTGCACGCCGGGTGAGTCAACCGGCGAACGCCACACAATTCATTAAGCTGAGCGGCACATTTTATTCAGAGGTTCTGTGCTAGCGTATTTGGGTTGGGATTTTAAATCCTTTTAGGTTTTTATTCTGCCTACGCGAGCCAGGTTATCACAAGGCTTCTCAGTCTCAGGTTTTGGAACAGAGCCCCAAACCCTTGCCACAACACTTCCAAGCAAGGAGGAAGCCTGAATTGATCACTTAAATAAAATGTGATCATCTCCCCCTGCTTCTCTTAGTGAGCAGCCGTTACCAATGCTGGGTAGTGTTAGATGCAACAGCTACAGAATCCAGATTATTATAATCAATCATCATCATCATCATCTTTATTTTTATATAGCGCCCCCCACCCCTGCCCGCCATGGCACTCAGAGCGCTTTACATAGAACAATTTAACACAAATTTTAAATCCTCACAATGATCCTGTGCGGTAGGTTAGGCTGAGAGAACACTGTGACTGGCCCAAGCTCACCCAGTGAGTTTCCAGCTAAGCCAAGACTTATCGTACCTCAGGGACCACCTCGCCCTCTGCACCCCAGAGCGGCTCCTTCGGTTTGCCGGGGGTGCCTTCTTGGAGGTCCCCCGTTTTAAGTGGGGGGGGGGCACAATGGAGAGGGCATTCTTGGTGGCTGGGCCGCGTCTTTGGAACTCCCTCCCGGAGGAAGCTCACCTGGCCCCAAGGCTTTTGACATTCTGGCGGGCTTGCAAAACCTGGCTGTTCGCCCAGGCCTTTGGGGAGGAGGGAGGGTTAGGGTGTTAGCTCTTCCCTACCTTTTTATTTTTTATCTATTTTCCCGACCCTGTTTTGTTTTTTAAATTGTTGTGTTGTTTTAAAATGTTTTTTATTCTATTTTTATGGATGGTTTTTTATTAAACCGTACGTCGTCCTGGGATGCCATTGGCGTGGGAGGGGGGGGCGACTAACAAATGTGTAAAATAAATCAATAAAATAAATAAGATCTGAGACGGGGTCCCCACCCCTACCTCCCGGTCCAAGTACTGCACACTTAGCCATTACATCACACTGGCTCTCACACTGGATTACCAACAGGGCCGATCCTAATCCCAAACCCGCCCCACTAAAAAACAGAGCAGCAGCTTAAATGGTTTTGGGGCAGCCCTCCCTCACTGTTTCAGCTGCTGCCCCTGATCCCAGAGCACACTGGGCAGTTCTTCTCTCTCTGCTGCTGCCTCTTGCTGGGGTGGGGGTCCACGTAGCTGTTGTTAGGTCCTGTTTAAACCTCACAACAGCTATACACAACATGCTTGCACTACGAGCGTGCAACGGGTTCAGTGGCTCTTGTGTGGGGAGAATGGGTAGTGGCAAAGTAGACTCTAGGCATTTCCCATTTAGGGGGGTCAGTATTTAGACGGAACAGTAAAATCACAGACCAGAGCGTTGTCCAAAAGTGCTATGCCCCTAATTATGCAAAGAAGTTTGGAATCACTGGAGGGACCCAGTGTTGAGACATTCGTATAATAATCCCATGACCAGGGCCTCGTGCGTTCTGCAATATATTTTTCTTTTTCAAATTCTGCAATTCAGGAATTCTGCAAGCAGATAATCCACATTCTGCAAGAAGAATAAATTATGTAAATTAACATAAAATATGCGGATTGCAAAGGATGCAACTTTTGAATGCAGTATGCCGGTCCATCAATTGTGAACATCTCCCATCTTAAAATCCTCACAAAATACCACATGGTCTTCTCTCCCCTGGGGAGCTGTGGGGGGCTATTCTTAGCAGCTGTAGCACAGGGCTCCGTGGCCCCAAACTATATACCAGCTGCTAACAGTGTCAGCACCCCACTGGCCAGCTGATAGTGTTCCCAACTCAGGCTGTCACTCTGCATTGCCAGAGGCAATTTCTGCAACGATTCACCCAAATGCAAAACTCTGCAAAAAAAAATGGATGCGAGATCACAGCAGTGCAGAATTTGCGGCGTCCTGCCCATGATCCAAGACAGCAGCCAAGATATGAAAAGTTATAACAATCATCATTTGGGATCATGAAACCCCACCCCCTTGGGTCCCGACCCATACGTTTGTGGGTTTCAGTGCTTGGCCTTACTTTGGAGCAAGGCAACCTATCCAAAGTTAAGAATATAGTCAGCCAACAGAGGCTGGCATTAAACGTGGAGAGGGATTACCACGTTGCATTGCAAATCTAGTTTCCTGCCCACTACCAACGCTAGACCTCTGCCATAATCCTTTGTCTTTTTTCCCCGACCTTTTGTTAAAATAAAATAAAAAAGGCCTCTTCTGATGTTCCTGATACAACTGTCCTCTACTCCCTGTCCCTTGAAGATGTCCATGCAACTCTGTCTCACGTGTTTTAAGCCGCACATTCCAGGGGCGCAGCTAGGCTAGAAGGGGCTCCCCTCTCTACTGCCACCCAATGGCAGGGAACAAAGCTGGACCAGGGAGCATAGCTCGTCAGGCTTATCAACCCTGGTTCAGTTGCCCCCAACCCCGATGATACCTATGCTATGTTATCCTGACCTAGTCCTGCCTAGTTTAGAAAAATCGGCCAACCGGTTCTGCTAGGCTAATATATCAGGACAAACCTTATCACCAGGGATAGAACTACGGGTGGAAATTCCGTTTTGTTTCTCCAAGAGTTTTGGATCTCGTTCCGTTTTTTTTTCCAGTGGGGGTTTTGCATTGATTACACCCACCCACACCCACACCCACCCCCACCCCCACACACACCACCCCTGTGTTTTCCCCATTGACTTCAATCGATTTTCTCCCATTGAAGTCGATTAAAACAAACCGGGGGGGGATCAATGCAAATAATCCGAAACGCCGGAACGGAAAAACGAACCACAATTTCAGTTTTAAAACTGAAACAGCCATTTTCGGGCTGTTTTGGTTCTATCCGAAACCAAAAATTCCCAACCCATACCTATTACTACCAGTGGGGGGGAGGGGGGGAAGAGTTGTTTTTCAATGCTAAATCAAGGGCGACAGGGGAAGTATTGCCAGCTTTAAGCCCTTCAACACAAATACTTCAAACTCAGGCTTTTGCCATCATGATTCTACAATTTATCAACGTGTCGACACATCTCTCCATTTGAGCCTCACTGAAACGACTGGCAGAGCTCTGCGCAGGTACGGAAGTACGTCAACCTACAGCCAATAAGGATGTGTTCATTATGGCACCAGCCTCATTGATTCCCATGGGAATTCTTATAATCAGGGGTCGAGAGCTAGTTTTTATATAGCCCCTTTCCAGTTCTTGGATCTGACCCCCCTGGATCCAGCTCCTACCCCCGATCACTGAAAAACAGAGCTCAGGGAAAGAAAGGTAGCAGAGATGAGAGGATAGGAGACAGATTCCATGGCACAGCTCCATGACCTGGAACTGGATCCTCCTCTTCTGAGCAGCCTTTTGCTGAGCCTTTAAGAGCCACTGCCCCCAACCTTTATGGGGCCCTTGGAGCTTGAACTAATTTTCAAAGTTGCTCCTGGGAGGAAAAAGATTCCCCACCCTTTCCAATGCAGGTGTCTTTCCGATTTGCTTTGGGAGAGTGAAACTCTGAATCGCTGCTATAAGGCAGAGAATTAGTCTGGGAAAACGGTGTATATTAAAGTACGCACCACAGTCAAAAGCCCTAAAAAATGTCAGATTAGTTCTTAGAACCAGAGAACCAGACAGTGTAAGCTTAGCGGGGAAGCTTGTCCCAGAAAATACAGGACAACTGGGAGGTATGTCCCCAAGGTAGGACAGAAACTAGTAGTGGGATGCTTGAAAGAGCAGCATTGGACTGAACTTAACATGCTTACTAAAGAAGATAGCTCCCAAGAAGCAGTTAGTAATGTGACAGGGGCTTAATTCTACAGCCGAACTCGAGGGTTTTTGTCCAGTTCCAACACAACAGAGTGTTTCGTTCGGTCCAAGTTCTAATCAGACCAAACAAAATAAACAAAAATCCATTTTGTGCCAGCGCAGATTGAATCGGAATGGCGTGCTTCGATCCAACGCTCCTTAATTCCCACGCTTGCCTTGGAACAAACCCCTCGCCAATTCTGCAGAGCGCGTTGGCCAGACGCAAGCTGAGGTTTGCTGATAACACTTGGTTAGTAAGACGAGACCCCCAGAAATTCTAGATGGCTTTGAAGAACACACCGAGCGAGCGGGCAGTGGGATGAAAGATGAAATTCAACTTAAGTACATTGACAGAAAATAATCTAAGATTCTTATCGGTGGGCGATTCCCCGATCCAGGAATAGAAATAGACTGCATGCATTTTAGTTTTTTTATGAAGCTCTTAGTAACAATAGAGCCTGTCGCCCCGGCTGGGAAAACACAGGAGCTAAACGTGGCCTATAGCTGGTTTTCACTTGGGCTTTTTCCAAATTCCGGTTCTAGCCCCTGGATCCGGTTCCTACTCCCGAGCGCTGAAGACTCTGCGCTTGGGGGTAAGGGAGCAGAGATGAGGGCGTGCGTGCAAAGGAAAGGGGAACACATCCACAATCTGGTCCCTCTTCTTCCCGAAGCACCCCCTTAAGCATCCGCACCCCACAACTTCTTCAATGCAGCCCTCGGAGCGTGCCTTAATTTTGAAAGTGGCCGTTGAGAGGGAAACAATTCTCCACTCCTAGTCTACGTGGTAATGGGTTTGCAAGGGTCAGAATGATTGAGCAATATTATCATTATTATTATTTATTTATAAGAGCCTTGAAGCTGAAGCCCAGGAGCTTGTGTTGAATGCGTTCCCGTAGAGGGAGCCAGTGTAGGGCGGAGAGGAGGGGCTGAATGTAGTCAAAGCGATGGGCAAGGTGGATGACTTTGGCAGCAGAGCGGAGATGAGGAGGGGCCAGATCAGAGCACGGGAGGCCAGTAAGGAGGAAGTTACAGTAGTCAAGGTGAGAGATGACTAGAACATGGACTAGGGGTTTTCCAGTGGCAACAGGAATAAAGAAGTGGTTACTGTTATAGGTTAAGGGACGTATTCTTTGAACAACCCAAGTCATTAAAAATGTAAATAAGATTTTACAGGTGGTGGTCTGTCTATATTTTAAAAGTTAGTCCTATGATCACACACCAATACCTCGCATGGCCACTGAACAATCAGCTGAAGCGCCTTCGTATAAAGAGGGCTTTGTATGCGATGAGCTCTCGTGCACCTACCTGACGTCGTTACCACCATGGGCAAAAGAGCCAAAGCAGGCTGTGAGGATTTGGAGAAAGTGAAAAAGCAGGTGGATTTGAGATGTATCTTTATCGTCTCTCTCTTCCTCCAAGGGATCTTCTGGGGGATGGGTAGGATCGGCTAAATCCGACGCCAGCTTCATCTCCACGCCTCCTTCCTCTGCCTCGATTTCTGCCTCCGCCACGGCATTGCAATAGCTGGAGTAACTGTCGTAGCGAACTCTCTTTTTAGAGTAAGAGACGACGTCCCCGACTAACTTTTCGCTATCTTCTGAGGGCGACGGCTCCACGGCTTTGAAGGAGGAGTGCACTGGCATCCCGCAAATGGCGGCCGTGTAGCACGTGTAGCTGTTGTTGCGCCGCAAGAACCTGTAATTGTTTTCTTGGGTGGGCTTCTCGCTGTTGGCCCTGTCTAGGTGTATTTTGTGCAGCAAGTCTTTGTACAGCCCTGAGTCTTTGTGCACGGTGTGATAGACGTGGATATCGCTCTTTGTTGTGTGGCCATCAAAGTTAAACGTGCCGTTGGAAATCGGAGATTTCATGGAGGTGTGAGTCATGGAAAAGGCCCTCCCTGCGAAGGCAAAGGGGGGTGGGGGGGAAATCTTAGTCTCATCAGAAATACGTTCTACATTTAACACACTTAAAATGCTGCTGCCGCTCTAAGAACCTTAACATTTACATTTCTGACCTTGTAGAACGCACTGCATTAGCCCATTTTATTGTATTATTTCTAGTCGTAAACACACGTAGTTGACTCTCGAGCCAACAGATACAATTAATTTTGCTGTAACAAGAGTGAATCAACTGTTTTTAAATAGGTTTTAGGGCTTAATAGATACTCCTGGAAAGTCACGGTGAGGAGGACAGAAATTCCCAGCTAACCAGGAAGCGGGCAGCACTTGGCCAAAAGGTGCCTCAATAACTGTGTAAATGACTGAGGCGAGGCGTTCCTGGCTGCTGCCCCGATGCTCGGGAATCCCCTTCCTCTGGAGGTTCATTTGAGCCCGAGCGTCTTCCGGAAGACTTTTTTATTTGACTTGGATGTCGGTGACTTTTTTTTATTTGAAAAGGCATTTGGCAGGCGGGGATAAATTGGGGATTGGGATGGTTTGGGGGTACCAGAATGGGTGGTAGTGGTATTGGGTGGGTTTGGGGGGGGGCTATGGTAGGTTTGGGGGGGTTTAGAGTTCCTTGTATGCTAGACTGGCCGCTGTCGGAGACAGGATGCTGGGCCCGACAGAGCACTGGTCTGACCCAGTGTCTCATTTCCTATATTCTTGTGTATAGAAGCAGCTAGCAGGGATCTTTTTAATGTAGCCGCTAGATAAAGTAATTCTTTAACTTAACTTTAACGGTGTTATAAAACTTTCTTTCCCTGCTTTAAGAGGGAAACTCGGACGCAGCCTCCGCCGCAGATGGGACTGCTATGCAGCTGTAATAAAACTCATCTAATTCCTGAACAGAATTTACCCACTACAGGATTTGTCTAAAACAATTAAAATAATCGTGTCTCAAAAAAAGACTTTTATCATAATTACAGAGGGTCTAAGAATGGTGTATTTGAGAGAGGCTTCGTTTTGGAGAAGATTTTCCGTTAAGAACAAAAAGCATTCAATTTAGCGCTTGAGTTTAATTCGGCACGCACGCACAAAGCAGTCCCGCTGATGGAATAAGGGCAAGGAAAGAGGGTTGATGTTATTTAAGTCTCTCACCATATGGCATGCGTGGGTGGCTTCCATTGGCTATACTGTCCGACACGCCGGCCTCTTCTGTTATCGAACTCGTGAGGGGAATGGTGCTTTCGTCGGCTGCTTTGGCACCAGGCAGTTCTTTAAAGACAGGCATTTCCTCGTCTTGAATTTTGTCAAGGCTCTCATCGGATATCCTTGACAACGCAGCCTCTTTTTTTAACCGGCCTAAGGAAATGCCAGAAAATTAATTCTTAACTCATCATTTACAAGAGACCTAGCTGATCCATTAATGACTCATACTAGTATCAGAAATCCAAATATCATTAAAACAAATCAGTCTGAATACAATACAGTTGTGTGGCCTGAGGACTGTTTTGTAGGAGTGAAATGAACAGCTAAAATGCTGATCATGAAAAAAATTTAGCCATTCCGGGAACCGGGATCGATTTCCCGACGTGGATGCAATTGCTCGATTCACGCAACGTCATCCCAAATTACTGGCTTTCTGCTTACCATTTACCACATACCGTTCATTTACCACTGACCACATTGCCGAGGGTAGCATCTTACTCCTGGGTTTCTAACCCGTTCGTTGTACTGCATTTCTGAGCCAATCACAGTGCAAATAGCCCAGCCCTTAACTTTCCGCCCAGTGCCCCTTAACCTCCAATCGGAATGGTTGTTCTATGTTGTTCCCTTTGCTTTGACCAATCTGCAACTGGACTGCAGATTAGTAAAGGAATCTGCATTCCAGCCGATGAGTGACAAGGAAGTACAAACTGGAGTGCAAGCAATGCCGTACTGCATCAATATTACCGCTCAGGATTTGAAATGACCGGCAAGTGATAAATCGAGAAATTAAATGTCAATAGAGACATTCCCGAGTACTCAGGTCAACCGAGACGGTGTCAAGAACCGGGATCTCCATGGGAATTTCTGTTTTGGTAAAATCTCGTTTCAGCCCTCCTTTGAGCATTAATCCAGACAGATTCTGTGATAGGAATTTATATAGCCCAGATATCTTTATTAGCCTCCTCAAGAACAAAGAAAATACAGGGGCCTAATCTCCATCCACAAATTCAGCAAACTCTGGGCTTGAACCAATGGCCTCTAAAGAGCCGTCTTTCAATTTATTACTTCAATCTGAACCTTGCCAGATTGTGTATAAAAGCTCCGCAAACTCACCTAAATGAACATTCTGGGATAGTTTCATTCCAAGTTAACAATCTACTACAAAGCGAAGAGACAAAATTTACTGTATGGGAAAGGAAGCAATTTAAATAATAGTATTGTGCAAACTCTTTCATGCTGTTTATCGAAACCTACAATGAAAAATAGTCAAGTTCACAAGGGATTTCAAGCCCAAAGTGTTTCATTTCCCAGAATACATACTTGCTATTTTCCTCCTCATCCACGGACACACAAAAATCCAGACAACAGCAGCAAATACTAAAGATGTGCCAAATGATATTAGAGCTATTGCCCATATAGGAAGAACCAGTCCTAGCACTGCAAAAGGAATAGAATAATAAAAAAAAGTTACATTATTGCATGCAAATTTGTAACCGTCACTTCATTCAGAACATTTATTAATTTGTTCAAATGTATACCCCACCCTTCCCCCAAGACTCAGGGCAGGTTACCAAATAAGAACTGTCTAAGTACACAAAAATATATCAAAATCCCCTAAAAACCCCACCCCAACCCTCTAAGAAATCCCCCCTATCCAACCCCTATCCCTCCCTGCCAAAGACTGGGCCAAAGAGAAAGGTCTTACATTGCCTCCAGTAATACTGCCTCAGTACCAAATCCTGGCATACTTTTGACAAAACAAACCCTTATGCCGCAAGCTAAGGAACTCCATCACTAGGGGCCGGAGCGCTGTTCTTAGTCTCCATCCCTCACAAATGGGTGGAATAAATCTCTTTAGAAGTGGCAGGTTGGCTTATTAAAATGGTAATTGTGGCCATTGCATTTCCACGGATTGGTAAACAATAAGTTAAAGAGAGACCTATCTACGTATGGTTCCAAAGCAAACACATTTGAAGAGGATTTACGAACTGTATTGGAAAACAAAGAGTTTGGAAGAAGAGTTGTTGAGAAAACCCTCAACTGCCTTGCTTACCCTGATTAAAAGGTCCTTTTCACGCAGACACTCTAACGCTGACAAAACGGGTGTTACATTTTATTATACATGTTGCAGGGCTGCAGGCGTGCTCTATGGGTGCCCTGCAACATGTATAATAAAATGTAACACCCGTTTTATCGGCGTTAGAGCGTCTGCGTGAAAAGGATGTGAAGGTGTGCTGAAAAGCCAATGGCAAATGGGTACGCTTTGGTTTACAGACTAGTAGCAATAATACTTAGAGATCGGAGACTAAATCTTTACGTGTATCTCATGCACAGCTTAGGTAGGGTCGGCGTTAAGGTAATACCTTGGCAAAGGGTATATTGTGCTCTAGAATCTCTCTATGGTTCCATGGGAGGGTAATAACAACAACTTATTGGCCAGGAGCATAGCTGGGATTATATAAGGATTGGATAGGTTCTTGAAAGATAGGTCAATTAATGGCTATTAGCCAAGTAGGCTGTAGGAAGTAACCTCTGACCATCAGGAGCTGGGAGTGAACTGCAGGGAATGGCTCGCTCCATTATAATAACCCGTTGGGTACTTCTCTGAAGCGACCGAGAACGGCCACTGTCAGAGACAGGATGCTGGGCTAGATGGACCCTGGGACTGACCCAGTCTGGCACTATGTTCTTAGCTGAAGGACCTGAGGTTTACACAACAGCGCAAAGCAACTGAATTTGCACCTTGTTCCAGAGACCCACGTGGGGGAGTGCCGAAGTGAACACACACCATAGGAAGGTGTCCCTAATTAGCGTGCACACACATTAGGGTATTTTGGTGCATACCCATTTAAGGATTAGGTCCTCAAAATCATTGACAGTGCCCCAGCCTGCAAAATTCCCTACGAGTTCAAAAGTACAGGACCGGTCATGCAATGACTTGACATACTAGCTTACATCAAGATACACTGGCCCACCAAAGTCAACATTTACACGGACTTTGCTTCGGTCAATAAAACTTGATGTTCACCTCAACCTAGGTCACTACCTGCTTAATAGCTCTGTGGTCTCAGTCTTTAACCATGCACCAGAAAGCTTGGTGCAATCCAATAGCCCAGGGGTGGGGAACCGAAGACCCGATGCGACGCTCGGCAAGTTTTTATGTGGCCCTCTTTTCTAGGGCCTGAATCTGGCTGTTGGATCCAGTCTCTAACCCCAAACACTGAAAACCTGAGCTCAGGATAAGGGAACAGAGAGGACACAAGGGTAGGGGACAGATCCATGATCTGGGCCCTTCTTTTCTTGAACACACCCATTAAGCACCCCCACCCTCTATGTGGCCCTTGGAGCTCGTACTAAATTTCAACGTGGTCTCCGGGACAGAAAAGGTTCCCCACCGCTGCGATAGGCCCATGGAAGGGAAAGGAAATGTTGGTTAGCCCGCTGATTTGCTCTGAAATAGCAACTAGAAGGCACCCATGCTGTCCAATCCTTAATAGCCCCTAAAAATCAGTGCAGATTATTTTACTACTGGGGTGGGAAACCTTTTCCCTCCCAGGGGCCACTCTGAAAATCAGCACAAGCTACGAAGGCTGCATAGAAGAGTTGGGGGAAGAGGGGTGCTTAAGGGGTGGGCTCAAAACCAGGAGGATCCAGATCATGGTTCTCTGCCAAGGATCTGTTCCCTCTCCTTTTCTGAATGCCCTCCTTTCTGCTCCCTTACCCTGAGCTCTGCTTTTCAGTGCTTTGGGGCCAGGAACTGGATCCTGGGGCCCGACCGAGAACCTGGAAAGGAGTCACATAAAAACTAGCAGTGCACCACGTTTACACTAATCGGTAACCACCATCACCCCTCACATATTTCTGTATAGAGATATGTGATGCCAAAGGCTCCTGCCCCATCCTTTATGCATTTAATCTGCAACTTGGAGGCAAGTTTAATGCTAGTATAATGAAGGAGAAATACGAATTTAGCGAAAATTGGGACAGATCTTCCGATGGCGTGAAAACAGGAGGAATTCTGTTGACTCCCATGGGGCTCTATCAAATTTGCATCCGCTGAGGATTTGGCTGAACAAGAACACAACCGTTCTCACAAAACGCGCACAAGTACAGACAGTACGGCCCATTCCTGCTACGGCAAAATATTTCAGAAGGAATCCGAGGGCTGGCCTTCCGTGAAGCTATAAAAACGACAGGATCCATCAGCGCGCCCCCCCCCCCCCTTTTCTTCCAAACATGGAACAATAAAGTCCTGGTTTTAACCTGGAGGCTGTCAAAGGATTTGCATTTTTTTTTTCCTTAAATGAAACAAAACAAACACATCCACTAGAGTTTGGATCATCGCCTGCATTTTCTGTTTAACGTAGGCATTAAGCACGTGAAACTACTTTATTGTTATTCAATCATGAACATCAGCATTGCTAAGCCAATACAAAGTTAACACAAACACAGGATACTATGAACACTTTCTTGCTGGCCTCCATGTACCAAAATACTCACCCGGAGCCCCTGTGTACATGATTGAGAACATATTAATTGCTATCGTAGCAGCATAGAACACCGGAAGTGCACGAAGTCCATTGGGCACGGGATCGTCCTAGATATATTTTAAAACAAAACAGAAAGAAGCAAAATGTAATTCCCAATATAGTTTATTCCTCAAAGCACGCGTGTTTATTAAATGAACATTTCCATCTCCTCAGATTCAACACAAAGGTATATACAGACTGAACATATGAATCGGGGGAGTGGGGGCTGTCTTGTCTTCTTCCTCTCACCCCCCACGAACAGGGGAAAGATTCTGGGACATCCCTACCAATCCTTATTGACCTGGCAACAGCATGTGTGGAATACTGGATCGGGACATCCAGCTCCTTTACCGAGCAGGCACTGCTTTCAACTCAAGACTTCTAATTTTGAAGCAACTACATTAAGTTTGCTTCTACGTTTGATTTTCCGTCCTTCACTTTGGTTTTTAACAGCCACCCATAGGCTGGGATTCATGCCTGCCAAGTCACACGAAGTGAAGAGAGTTCTCCGTGCTAAGCGATATAAACCAGACACAGATAAGGGAGCTAGACTGAGACTTAGATGGATTGGTTAAGGAAAGGGAGTACTTGGTACCAGCTGTTTCTGAGGGGCAGGTTTTTGGGTTTTTTTAATTGTTTCTTTTCGTTAGCATTCTGTTTCAGAGTTACAAGTTGTGTTTTTTCTTTGTTATATCTTGATATAAGATACGCAATGTAAAATGCTTGGGAACCCAGGAATGGTAGGCTCCTGATTTGTAAGTTGCTTTGAATAAATAAACAACAAACCATAAACAATAATAATAAATAATAAAGCCACATGCATGCCTCATGAACTAGAGCTGAAACGGGTACCGAATCGGGTATCCATGAGTAATACCCACCATTTGGGAGGGGTGTGTGTGTAACCATTTCGGGTATCCAAATCCGTACCCGACTACCGTCCGAGTACTCAAAGTACCTGAAATTACTTGAAAAATCGAAACAACTGAAAACTTCCTGAAATCGGGAGCGGGGGAGAATGGTATTTCAGTATACCAGTTTGTTGGTATTTCGGGTCGCTGATCAAAAACCCATAACAAACGTCGTTGAAATATTCAGTTCGATTTGAATACCGGAAATGTGGCGGGGATCCTCATTTTTGCGAGACCTCGCTTCAAGCTCTACTCGTGACCCTTAATATGAAAAACACTGGGACTTGTTTTAATTCGAATGACCCACCAAATTTTAGATGTCCTCTCACTTTTATTTTTTTTCCTGACAAATGTTTACAGGAGAAGCAGCCATATCTTATTTATGTATTTATTTAAATTTATATGCTGCCCTTCCCCCCCCCCGAGCCTCAGGGAGGCTTATAAATCAATATATTATTGATTAAGTGAACATTTCCAAACCCCTCTCCACCCTGAACAAAGGCCTGCCCTGAGGGGTTCTCACTGCATGAAACTAACCGACCCAGTTGCATTTGTAAAAAGAAAACGTAAAAACCAAACTATCAAGCATATGCGCCTATAATATAATCTTGAGCCTACTTAATACCAGATACACTTTACACCCCCTTTTTAAAATTCTCTACGGGCTTTTACCAGCCTCCCATAGCCAAACACCTCTCCACCCCAAACAAAAACTTGCTACACAATTGTTTGACAGAAGATTGTAGACTAGTTATGAGTGTGACTGAATAGCTAAGCTTTGCAGTTACCCCATATTGGTGTCCTGGCTTCCACTGTTCACTGTGGCCTTCTATAAAAACATTTGTAAACTTAGTTATCAATGCATACTTCATTATCAGAGCTAAAATAAATAACAAAAAAATGATCAGTGGTTAATAGCTGGTGTTCTGGAAAGCTTGGCTGGTAACTATCTAGTAACTGTGAAGGTTAACCGAGCTGTTCACAGGAGGGGCGGGGTATAAATATATTAAATAAATAAATAAATAAATAAACTGGAATAGCCGATATTACCATTTACCGAATTACCATTGGCCATTTACCACATAACGACATAAAAAATAAGTCAAGGGGTCTCTACATGGTAGTTGGTAAATGGTGGTCAGTAAATAGAATGCGGTAAACAGTAATCTGGTTAATGGGATAGCTGCTGGATACTGCACTAGATACCATCAGACCAGATACCGCAGATAACAAGCACATAGTTACCATGTAGAATAAGCCGGCATGGCCTTGGTCAAAAACCTGACGGGTGCAGAACGTGAAAGCAAGAACCAGTCTTTGGAAGGGATGTGACTTCTTCTGGAACATTCCCAATGCTACAGAGGTAATCTGGCTGGGGGAACTCGTATGTGTTCTCTCTGCTTCTGTCCTACACACTTCTCAGGTGCGCACACGTTTTTTGAGAGAGATCCATCCCTAAAGTTGGGCCCCGTAATGACACCTAGACACCAATTTCCAAGCTCTGTTGGCTGGCCTACCAACGCAAGCAGAACCTGTAAATCCCATAAATGAAACTACTTGGCTTCATGCCTCCCGAGTGCAGCCGACCTTGATTGAAGCCACTGAAACCCAACCGCCACCGACCGATGTCCCCTGCACGCCCAAGGAAAAATACATCTTCATGATCTTTCTTTGGCATCTAGCATAATGGATAGCTAAATCACAAAATTTCACAGCTATTAAATATCTGGCTCCCTTCTTTTATTACTTCACGCTAGCTAAGTCCACCCCTATTAGAGGTCACGCTAGTCCTGTCTCAGTTCTGAAACATTCATTATCATTTATTGCTATCAGGCAATATCGGCTTCAATTTCAAGGAGACGTGCTGGTAAGTCAGACATCCCAATGTATCATTTCCACAGATCCTAAATAAATGTTTTACATGCATATCACGTCCTTTGAGCCTGAAATGCTTTACAAATTACTGGGCTCGTTTTCAGATCTGCTGAGCAGCACCTAAGACGTCCGCTGACTTCACAAACGGAGCAATAGGGCATATTAGCCCACCCAGAACATAAGGCCACATCCACCTTCGACTCCACAGAAATGCGCCAGTCTCGGGTGATAGGCAGCACCGAAGTGTACTGCAACCTAAATACAGAGTACAGAAGCAGCGACCACGATGCCAGGGAGATGCAAACTACTAACCTTGTTTAAGATGAAGAATCTAATCAGCACAAACAGCACGCCGGACATCAAACCCGATAACAGCGGGGAAATAAACCACGAGGCAACTGAATCAGAAAAGGAAAATTAGATACAACCACCAATAAGCGGTAAAATTCCATTTAAAAGGAAGAAATTCTGAAAAGGAGGGCAGGGGTGGGGGGGGGAACAGCAAACTGACTGTGAACAAAAACAATTGTGCCTATTATTCTATCTTGTGCCGTCGGCACTGGTCATTCCATAGATTGGTTCCACTTATAAACAGGGCCGGGGAAGCTTTTCCCTCCCAGGGGCCACTTTGAAGATTAGTACAAGCTCTAAGGGCAGCACAGATTGTGTGTGTGTGTTGGGGGTGGGGCACTTAAAGTGTGTGGAATTCGTTTTTTCAGTTCTTGCAGGGAGGAACTGGATCCACGGGCCAGATCCAGGCACTAGGAAAGGGGCCAAATCAAGACTTGCTGCAGGTTGTATTTGCCCCCACCCCGAGCTTGAGGTTCACCACCCATGATTGATGCTATATCCCTAATTCTTGAGAGAATCCCCTCGTCTTCTTTCCCTCACACACACCACCACCCCCCAAATCACACTCTCATTGTTTTACAGGTAGTGACTGGATCCATGGGCCAAATCCAAGAACTGGGAATGGTCCAAATAAAAACACAGCTATGGGGCCCCCCAGGTTTCCCTCCCTAGACTTAGAGGATTCCAAAGTCTTTAGCCTTAGCCTAACTCCACCGCCACAGAAGTCAATGACAGCTTTACTATCAACATCAATGGGAGCAGAATAGTAAGTGCTTTTGAAAACGTTAAATAAAATTATTATTATTTTTTTTCAGAAGGAATTTTTCAAATCAGGGGGGTGGGGGGAGAATTAATAAAACTCCCACCAACTTTAATGGGAGCAGAGCTAGGGAAAATGCCACGTGCTTTAGGGGTGTGGGGACAAAACCCTGCCCTACAGGTTTGTTGTTTTAACATGAGGACAGAATTAAAAGTTTAGAAGATGTTTCATAATCACTGGTGTCATTTCCAGCAGGGGTGTAATAATCACAAATGGGGAGATGTGGGGGATGCAGCTTCCTTCCCCATAGTTCCAGGATCATGGGAGTGGACGCTTGTGGGAGGTGAGGATATATACTACTAACATAACCCCATGCCCACAAGTGAAGGCTGATTTCAAATAATTAATTCCTCAATAATAAATAATAATCAAGCACTGGCTCATATAACAAATTAGTTCTCAAATTCTAAACAATTGTAAAAGTACAATAACTGTAATAACTCAGTAATCACAAATATTAACATAAAACAATCACAGTAAAACAATCCGCAAAACAGTAACAATAAAACAATCCCAAATGCGTTTCAGGGCATAAGCCCCTTCTTCAGTGGGACATATTCATTAATATATATATATATATATAAAAAAGACTTTTTACAGCAGGAAAATTCTCAATGTTGTCCCTTTCGGTGCTGCAAACCCCCACTTGCTGGATCAAGTGCACAGAATGGTTTCGGGGGAGTAATGAATGAACCTCCTTCTGTCCATTAAGTTATTCTTTCCTTCTCATACCATAATGTTTGGAGCTAATGCCAAGTATAGCCACTGCAACCCAAGCAGAGAGCTAACCCGGAGCCAAAATGCTCTAATGCTCCATTATCCCCAACGCGTTGCGCTCAAGTCAAGACACTGCTTATCAGATTTTTTCACTTTCAACCAACGCATTGAGTTAAAATTTAAAATCAAAGCAGGACCCTGTGTATTCTCTATTCTGAACTTTCCCCCACATCGGCAGCACCGACGGTAACGCAGAATACCAGAATAACCATGGTATTATTCGATCAATCGAATTATAGGCCTCGCCGACAATACTCGGGTATTTCATTAAGATGAAATGAACGATCAGGATGGGATTAGGACGACACGCCTGTGCAAGCACAGTATTAAAACCTATACGAGCCCTGGAATGGATTCTTGGGGTGTCGAGGCCAGGCGCATCGGAGGAAATAGGTGCTGCGTGAACACTTACGTTCTCCCCAGAGTTAAGGGACAGGGAGAGGGTAGACCCTTGGGTTCTCTCTGCATTAGACATTGAGCACAGATGGGTCAATGTCATTGAGGGGTGCCATGATTTGGTGTTGATACAATCCAAAAACTGGAGAAAGCCGAGGCAGTGGCAACACTTACGTTCTCCCCAGAGTTAAGGGACAGGGAGAGGGTAGACCCTTGGGTTCTCTCTGCATTAGACATTGAGCACAGATGGGTCAATGTCAGTGAGGGGTGCCATGATTTGGTGTTGATACAATCCAAAAACTGGAGAAAGCCGAGGCAGTGGCAGCACTGTGATTCAGAAGGAATCTCCAAGTCAGTGTCCGCCAAGGAGATGTCTTCTGGGGGCAGCGTAGTGTACGCCCCTATAGCCCAGGCCAACCCTTGATCAACAGGGCATATGTCTGCCTTCCAGACCACAGGATTTGGAGGAACAGAGAGGATCAACACCTAATCACAAAAGCGTATTTCTATAAAGCTTTTTTTTTTTGTGGGGGTTGGAGTCAGTGCACATTTTTCCACATACCCTCACGCATAAAAGGAAATGTCAATTACCAATCTTGACAAGCTGCATCCACTGGACGCCGTGCGTGCCGATGGCAACAAGTGAGAATCCAATGGTAGCGCCCACGATGCAATGAGTCCCAGATATTGGGAGTTTCAAGAAAGATGCAATCAGCTGCCAAACAGCGGAGCCTAAACAAAACAAAAAAAAGAGAAGGGGGGGGAGGGAACAGCCATCAACAGAGTTGTGCATAACTTCCTTTGCATTCTTCTTGGAAAGCAGCCCACCTCCTCACCCACAATAGAAACTTACAAAGAATGGTTCTCTTCATGCACATTCAGTTTCTAGAGAGGAATACCGACATTGTTTAACTAGGGCCTCATTCAACAATGCCTCTTCTTATTCTGCTCCCTGTTGCGTCTAATTGCTGTAATTTAAGGACGGGGGTTTATTAGCTCACACCTCTGCCCGACCTAACCTCATGCCAAAATGAGGTTGAGATGACACAGGGGTGCATTGCTACAAGCCCACTGCTTTTTAGGTAGGCTTTTTGTTTTTAATTTTCCTTTTCCAGCCTTTCTGGCTATAGTCCCTAACCGACCAAATTCCGCAAACAGGCAGACAATGAGCAGCTGTGCAATAACGGAGATTTAGCAGGAGATTTGTGAGTTCTCAGCAGTGAAATAGGAAAGGGTTTGACTAATAAGCTGCAGAGGTTTCTAGTCCCCAGTGTTATTATTAGCAAGCATTTATATAGCGCCAGCAATGTACCTGACGCTTTACAAAGGGGAAATCAGTTGCTGCTTGGCAGCAGATTCTTGTGGTGCATCTTGGGTCTGCTGCGAAGGGGAAGGTGACAGGTGCAATCCTGGCTACTAGATCACAGCTGCTCTGAAAGGGCCGTGTATTCTGGCCTACGTAGGAACAACAACACTTTTAAGTAGGACTATGCATTCGGGTTTTGACAAAATTCAAATAAAATGCAAAAAAAAAGACCAGATGATTCGAAACATAAACACTAGGGCTGCAAATTCAGGTTCCGAGGGAAGCCAACATTTCCTGGAAAACATGGTTATCCGAGGTCTCAGACTGGGGCCCCAAAAGCTGTAGCATGTATTCAGCTCAGAGACAAAAAACACCCCCTCTCTGACTTTCAGCTTAACCGCCTGCTTGGGGAGTCTGTATAGTGAGCCCTCCCCACCTGCAGGGGCCGCTGCTGTTTCAGAACTCCAGTCTCCAGCGCCGCAGGGGAGACCAGCGAAGCCCTGGGAGAAATGGTGCATCATCCCCAAGCCAGCGACCTCTCCGCAACAAGCGACACCCCTCAGTGCAAGGTGAGGCAAGGCAGGAACTGAAAAGGAACTAAAGCGTACCTCCAGAAGGATGGGACAGTGAGAACAAAAAAGCAAATTAATGATTAAAAAAAAGGAAATATTTTTTTAAAAGAATATAAGTCGACGATTAGAGCAGTTGCAGAGAGGAGAGACGGATGCCAGTCGGTCAAGTTCAAGAACATAATGGGAAAATGCACAAAAAAAACCCCCCAACCAACCACCCAAACCACCCCTTTTTTGTGAGATTCCAGATCCCTGATCTGTCGTTTTCTATTCATTCCTTTGCGGCTTCCAAGTATATTCTACCAGACACACTGAGAATAATTCAGTGCAGCGTGGTATAGAGCATCCTCCCAGCGGACAGAGGGAGGACAGAAATCAAGGCATTTGCAATAGCACTCAACGCTTGTCGAGAAAGCAAGTCGGGCAAGCACACTCGATTCAAAAACGGCTTCAAAACTATTCTTAGTCTCCACCCTGGTTTTCTTAGGTTATCCTTCTCCCCAGTAACTAAGCTAAGCGCATGGACCTGCAGCTTCTCTCCCTCTGTTCCCCACCCCCCCGCTGTGTCTCCTCTCCCTTAACCCACAGGGACAGGGATCTGTCTATCATTGTTGACTGTAAAGTGCCAGGTACATTGCTGGAGCTATATACATTTTTATTTTGATTATTGTTTTATTATTGTATTATTAATTAATTAATTAATAATAATTGAGAGCCAGTGTGGTGTGATGGCTAAGTGTGCAGTACTTGGGACTGGGAGGCAGGGGGAGACCCCGGTTCAAGTCTCGCCTTAGCCAGAATTTCACTGGGCGACCTTGGGCCAGTCACAATATTCTCTCAACCTAACCTACCTCACAGGGTTGTTGTGAGGATTAAAAGTTGTGTTGAATGGTTGTACGTAAAGCCAGATGAAACTCAGTTTTTAGCCATGCTATTTGCTACCACAGAAACATACCAACCCAACCAAAAACAGGGGTCAGAAGGCTCAGAGGTTCTTGGGAACCAAGCGAGGTGAAAAATCACTATCTCCGTATAGCTACACATCAGCCCACACTCAGCGATATCCCGATATCCTACAGAAGCAAAAGTAGCAGGAGATACAGCATGGGCATCAGGCCAAAACCAGAACTGGTAATAATATACCCAGCAAAAAGGACTTGTCAAGAAAGTAATCCACTCTTGCTTCTAGCTCGTGCTATACAGGAGTCTGCAAGGAGAGCCAGGATGCTGCTTCACAAGACAGGCATCCCCTTTAACAATACACCGATACCGATATCGGATTAATCCGCTATCGACAATTATCGGCATTATCAGATTAATCCAACACCGATAGTCCCCGTCCCTACAAACTGGTAAGGGGCCACATTAAAAGCTAACCACAATCCACACAGGGTTCCCCACCGCCCGATGCAAGCTATTTGCACAAACAGGAAGATAAGGAGAGGAGCGGATGAGAGAGAGAGGAAGGAGAGAGTAGAAAGAAGGTGGCTGAGAGGGGACACTGGCAGGGCAGCGCGGTGTGGAAAGAGATGGGGGGGGAGAAGAGCAAGGGAAAGGTGTCCAGGGGCAACGCTGAGGGAGACAACGCGGAGAAACTGATCGGCACTCCGTAAAGACGAGGCAGGGTCGGATGAGCAGGCATTTTTGAAAGCAGCCGAGTGGATCCACAGCTCAAGTTTAAATGAGGTAAGGAGAGTTGCGGCACAAAGGAGCATTATTGTGGAAGCGAAGAACGATAAGGCAAGAAAAGGGTAGGCCGAGTGGAGAACGGCGGGGAGCTGAGGGGTAAGCAAAGGAGAGAGACGTCAGACCGAGCACTGCTCAAAGGAAACAGCAGGAATGAGAGAAAGGAAGCCCAGTGTCCCTAGTGTATTTCTCAGAGAATGACGTGGGCACAAAAGCCACAATAACCTTGCTGGGGGGGGGCGGATGTAGAAGAGGATTGCTATTCCATCAGTGGCCGCTCTTGCTCAGCTAGGGTGCTGACAGAGATCACTCCTCCATACCATCGCTCTTAGGAAGATTTAGGACTGTACACATTCACTTTAAACGCCCCCTGCCTGTTACTGACGTGATGGCACAGTCCAAGATTCAGTTATTAAAAAGTTTTATAGACCGGTTTGAACGGAGATTTATCACATTAGGAGCAGCGAGCCCACGGTCAAATTTCCATCCATAAAGATGCAACCGTATTACAGTGAGCCACCAAGGCTGCATATAACTCTGGTTTGGAAGCCAAACTGTAATACTAAACTCCCTGACCTGGCATTCTCACCCTTAGTGAAAGCCCTTATTAAATCAGGGGGCACCTACTCTGTAATTTATAGGTCTTGTCTAAAGTAGAAACCCTTGGGGCCAGCAAGCAGAGTGCATGGTAGAGACCATTAAAAACACTCCGATTGTCAACCCTAGGTTTCAAATTCTAAGTTGTACAACCCATTTATGAAAAAGAGTGTAACAGAGAGCCGCACGGGCAGCGTGAAACGAGAAGGCCCAAAGCATAAAAGGTGACTTAAGAGAAGTTGAGGCAGGCGACTGGAAACAAGAGGGGAAACAGGATTTGGGCAGAGGGAGGGCACAGCTGGCTTTTGGAGTTTCCAAAGCCCAAATCCGCAGAGGACCCAGAATTTCTCTTTGAGGTGGAGCCAATGCGGAAGCAGCCTCGTCAGGAGCCACCGCAGGAGGGGACTGAGGTCATCCGAGTTCTGTCTATTTCTGTCGCGCTGGGCATGCCCTTCTGGGTGCTAAAACCAAGGCGCGGCTGGTTCTGAACTACAAAGCCCTAAATGGCCTGGGGTCCAAATATCTGAAAGACCCGCCACACCCCTCATGTTCCACCAACGGCTGCTGTAGCCAGCCGGGAGCAACCGTCTTGCAGGCATCTACTCTCCTCTTGCCCACTCCTTTGTCCTATTTTTTTTGGCTAACATCCTCCCCCTCCTGCCAAAATAAATAAAAGTAAATTAATGAATAAAATCACGCAACTAACATATTTGCATAACTACTATGGGTATTGGGCCCCTCTTGTCTGTCTCAGCTCAGACTGCATGTTCTTTGGGGCAGAGGGTTTACCGCTGCCTTGCACAACAGAGGCATTTCTTGGCTGGTTTCTGGATGCTGCGGCTATAATACAATTTCATAAAAAGCATAAGAGTTGGAAGGGGACCCTCAGAGGTCATCTAATCCAACCCCCTGTTCAGTGCAAGAAATCCGCAGCTACAGCATCCACGACAGATGGCTGCTTGTTTATTTTACTCTGTGGGGAGATGCAATCAAGCAAGTCAGCTCTTAGCTAGTTGCAAAGATGAGCCAGCAACGAGAGGTGGCCACCACACCCCAACATAGAGGAAATAAAAGGAGGGCAGTGAATCAAGGCTGCTTTCATACATTACAAAATGAGCTGTTATAATAACTTGAGAGAATACCGGGTATTATAATTCTGTAATTTTTGTAATGTGTGAATGCACTATTCCCTCTTTTATGGTGAGAGATTTCGGGTCGTTGTAAAAGCCATGTTTGGTGGCTCTTACAACGACCCAAGATCTCACAGCATAAAAGAGGGAATAGTGCATTCACACATTACAAAAATTACAGAATTATAATACCCGGTATTATCTCAAGTTATTACAATAGCCCATGTTGTAATGTATGAAAGCAGCCTAAGGTTCAGTCAGATCTTTAGCTTTCTGTAGCAGAGAGAGGACTCCCCTTCTGTCCAGCGTTTGATAAGCCACTGGGTTTGCTTTAAAAATACATAGATCTCCATTCTCCAGTCGAGCAGAGAGCGGGAGGCAGGAATGCATGTCTGCAAAATGATTGACATGACCATGTTAGTTGCCATTTTCTGCTGAAGGGTCCCGACACCCATTTTGAAATCAGCAGGCCTCAAAGGATATGTAGCTCATTCATAGGAGGGCAGGTTCACTTCTCATGATCAGACATCCTTTTGATGAATAGGGGGCTTCCCCCCCCCCCTTATCTACATTGTTAAGGACGAATGGTAAATTCCTAATAAAATGATAATCTAAATTAGCTGAGGACTTGCCTATAAGTACATTTCTTAAACCCATCCAACGACTCTTAAAATGGCTTAAGAAAGTGTTTTAGTTCACACGCAAAAAATGGACAGACATAAGCCATGATCCGCCAAACGCTTACAAAGGCCTCAGTCAGAGCTGAAACAGGTACCTGCCAAGACGGGTAGACCCATACATTTCCAGCACTTGGAACAGACTGAAAATCTGGGGTATTTTTTGGTACCTGAGCCGAGTTTTGACTGGGTACCTGAAATGTCGAAACACCGACAAACCGGTACACTGAAATATTGGTTTTGTCCTGATTTATCAACTTTTCCTCAGATTTTGGGAATTTTTTTCCAGGTATTCTTCCAGGTAGTTTGGGGGTGTCCTTGGGAACCGGAAAACCGAAATTTCATTTTTAAAAAAAATCCTTGACTGGTATTCAGGTACAGATTCGATCCATGATGCACCAGTGGACAGGCATAGGGCCATGATCCGCCAACCGCTCACTCTGTTGGTGGATCGCATCCATAATCTTTAAATCAAACAGCTGTTTCGTTTGCCATGATTAATTAAACAATGTGATCTCCACGTCGATCCATCAGCCTGTGGCTTCTGACTTATGTAAACTTATATGCTTTTTAATACTAGTTTAGTTGACAAACAGCTGAATCGGAGAACAATGTGGTCTTTTCCCACATCGTCATTCGCGTACAAGTCCAGGAACTAACTTGCGCCCTGTGCACTCAACAGGTGCTCTCTCTATTGGTGAATGCCCACTGCACCCTAGTGCATGATCACAAAGACTCGATGTACAGCATCTCACCAGTAAACAAGGAAGCCCGATGAAGCAGTCCATGCGCAGGACTGAACGAACTTGGAACAAGAGATAACCTCAGCTCTGAGAAGATCTCCCTTTGGAGTCAAATTCGCCCCATGGGACGGAAAAGGTTCCCTGGCCCTGACCTTGGGTGCTTTCAGACATGACGCTAACCCCAGTTTAACCACACTTGAACATTTCTTATGCATGTTGCAGGGCTGCATAGGGCACCAACACAGCCCTGCAACATGCATAAGTAAAGTTCAAGTGTGGTTAAACTGGGGGTTAGCATCATGTCTGAAACCCCCCCTAGTTAATGCTCTACACATGGTGAATGCTAAGAAAAAGCACCTCAAGCCCCAAGTTCATCTGTCATTTAGTCTGATGTAACGACATTCTAAACATTGGCCCTCCGCACAGATCCAAGCGGCCGAACCCCATTTCTCCTTTGACTACTCTGAAGAACTTCCTATGCACGTAGATTTACTTTAGAAGTGCCCAGGGCAATGTTTCATTAGCCGAGCTCAAAATCCTAAAGCCAGTGGGGTGATTAAGCTGGACAAGAGCCGGTTGCGTTTAGGGAGAGGGGGAGTCATTGTCTTGCCAGACAGCTTTAGCAAGGAAAATATAACCAAGTTAATGAGGGTAAGAAGCAAAAGATACCAGGTTACAGAAGGAAGGGAGAGAAAAGAACAATAAGGGAGTTGCACTTTGCGAGGTTTGATTAATGCTGAGACTTAAACGCAGGACTGATTCCCAATGCCACCAGCGGCGGAGGGAAATGCCACAGGTCTCAAAGTTCACGCCAGCTTTATGTAAATGCACATGAACAACATCTTTTGAGCTTTTGGCCTGCTGCCGCTGTGAGCAGCAGTCCATGCTTAAGAAGTTTTGGTCACCCCCCCCCCCGTGATAGTTGCAGTTTTCAGGGCTGCAAGGTAACCTCGTGCCCCCCAAGCATCCCAGAATGTAAACACAGCGGTACCGGCACATCCAACACCTAAAACGGCTTCACGGCATGCCAGAAACAAGCAGAAACCTAGAATGCTAGCATCGGAAAGAACACTCAGGGCTTATAAATCCCCCGCTTGGATACGGGACAGCTACAGCATCCCCGACAGATGGCTCGCCCAGCCTCTTTTTGAAAGCCCTTCAGCAGCCGAGACCCTACGACCTCCCTAGACAACTTGTTCCATTGCTGAGCAGCTGCGAGGAAGTTTTTCTGATATGAAGTAGCTAAAAATAGAACACCCCCTTTTTCAAAGAGTTCAGCATTGTCTTCCCAAGCAGCAGTGACCGAAAGGAGGACAGCCCAGGAGTCCATCCAGTGACCCCTGTCAGGGAGGGAATGCCGCTCCCACTAAAGCACATGGCAATCCAACCATGAGCGTTCAGTCTTATTGGCCGTTTTTAAATGGGCATGGCTGGAGGGCGGGTCCATGTGCACCACGTGGGGTGCTCAAGGATGTCCGGTGTGTGTNAGAATCAAATGGGCCAGAATGGGTGTGTGCTGGGCGTGCCCCCTTACCACAAAAACAGAGGCATCGAGTTTTAGGAGAAAAACTGGATGGTCGGAGGAAAAAAGGAGGAAGCCAAAATGGCTCACACTGTGAGGGAAGGAGACAAGAGATTTCAGTTTCCATTGGGGTGAGTACCCAGAGCCACTTGAAGACAGAAAAGAGAGCGAAATGCTTTAATAGCAGGCCCACGCCTCAGCTCTCTCAATCCCAACCCAGCAGGACAAGCTCCCGTTCTCGTGACATCACTGTGAAAACAGCTACAGAAGCCACGGACAGGCCTCTGCAGCTGCTAGATTGAAAAGGGCAAAAGGCAGCGTTGAAGCCGCATCTATTTATTCTCACTGAACGTGGGTGACAAAGTAATCTCGTGGGCAAAACGCCAGCCTGGCTAAGCTCATAGCAGGTGCGCCAACAGGTAGGAGCTTCCAAAACCACTAAGCACAGGACAGCGGGCAGCCTTCCAGCCACAGAGCTGAATACTACCTAGTTCTCAGCCCACTCACCTAATACGAAAGGGACGATGAGGACGTGATATCCCTTCCCTGACAAAACCACGCCCCCTTTTTTTTTTTTTTACATTCAATGAGAAGACAAAGTCGTCCTGTAGTTTCAGCTACTTTCCAGGCCGCAAGACATGTCAGAAGATTGTACCTGCAGGCAAATTTGCCAAGATAATTCTCAATAGTCTGCAACCTCTCCTGCCCAGGCACCAAATATTCCTTTTATCACCTTCTCCGTGATCCCTCCAGCATGGGCAGTGGGCACAGTTCGGTTAGGAGAAAATGCAGTGGGGGTAGAAACTGCAGGAAACAGACAGAGGTGGGGGTAGGGGGGAGGCATGCAGAAAATCCAATTCTCCATCCTCGCTCTCCCCAACTTTCCCCACCCACCACAACGTTGTTGCTGCTGACCCATAATCAGCAGCTTGCAAAGCTTAAAAGCCTCTTGTATATAAAGAATATGTTCTCTGACTCATTTTTTTTCCCTCTGCACACTCTATGTGCTCTAAATAAGTCTTAGATTAACAGTGAATAAAGGCTACGTGGGTAGGCAAAAAAAAAAGCCTTTAAAAGCTTTACGGGGGAGTGAGTCAATAGGATTAAGATTAAAGTAAATTTATATTGTTGCTTTTGATTTTATTATGCCCATAAAACAAGTTTATTACTAATTACAATGATTCCACTATTCAGGGAAAAGTGAGTGAAAAGATCTTGATTCCCCGTTACATTTCACAAATTTGGGGAAGCCTTCATAAAAGCCGGCGCTCATTGCAAGCTGCCGATTCTTCAGAATCTTTTGCAGCAGCAGTGCTATAAATGCCGTTATGCTATCTGATTAACACGTTTTCCCATTTATTCTGTACAAATCATGGCTTCATTTTTACTCTGGGATCACTTAATGTAACCCATTCACAAATCAAACCTTTTAAAAGCTATGGACATAAGTAGATAGGAAGCTAGTAAAAGAACCCAAGACTCAGAGAATCCACTTTTAAAAAGCAACAGGATAGGAGGTTTGGGTGCCCCAGTGGCATACAAAAAAAAGATCGATGAGCAGGATGAGAGCCAAATTACTTACCAACCATTGCACTCACTTCGCCCGCCATCAGCAGTTCCACAGTGCTGTTGTACAGATTAACATCAATGATACCTTTCCGAATAGTTTCTCCTACTTTTGCTCCCAGTAATACTGAGCCAGCGGTTTCAAAAACCGAAGCCAACACGCAAGCTTGCCGCAGCGTGACCACGCCAGAGCCCACGGCAGTACCGAAAGAATTGGCAACGTCATTTGCACCGACTGAGAATGCCAAGATAAAAGCAACAATGAAGCCCACAATGACCATCCACAGGTACTCATCCATCGCCATTTTTCCAGAGTTTGCTTGTCGTCCAAATGTCTCCCCTTGGCAAATATTTAAACAGACAAAGCTGGAGGGCAGTGCATCGGATTTGTAACGCCAATTTCTTGTAAACAATGAGCTCTCTCTGGAAAGCGCTGGATAGTGTTAGAGGGTGAGGAAACTGCTAACTGTGGATTTTCAAACTACTGTCAATACTGTTCATTTGGCTGTGCTCAAGCAGCAGTGAAACACATTCCATATTTTGCTTCAAAACGGGCACCACCGTGATGTCCTTTCCTGCAACAAAAAAGAAAATGTGAAAAGTTAAAAACACTCTGCAGAGCTTGCAATCATGCGTCCCTCCAGAAAGAAAATTATTTCTATCGACTAAAGGGGATCTAAGACAGCATGTGACACTCCTAGTCACAAAACTAAAATAGGTCAGCTCAAAAGCAAGTTCTCTGTGTTATCAACGACCAACACTGCAACACTCAGACTAGATCGTTTTGAAAGGATGTACTTTTAAAATGTTATTACAGAAAACAATTCATAAGAGAAAGCTGTGGTTGGTTCTCTCTCTCTCACTCTCATTTTATTTTAAAATGTTATAAGCTAAAAGTAAACTGTTTATAAGAGCCAGATCCTCAGTTAGTGTAATTTGGAGTTAGATCCACAGAACTGTGTCAATTTACACCAGATCCTCAGTTAGTGTAATTTGGAGTTAGACCCACAGAACTGTGTCAATTTACACCAGTTGAAGCTCTGGCCCTGTATTTTGAAAACTGACAATATTTATTCATCAAATGCCAAAGGTGGTAGCAGCCATAGGTGTCTGCCCAAAAGTGACGGGCAAATACCCGCAACAATGAGTAACATAACTGCAGTGCCACCTGTTTTATGGCGTCCTGCTCACTGGCTGATGGGATTGTTTGCAATATTCAAATGGACCTACTGCACTCTATCCAGGACCCGCATACACGGCGTTTTCCCTGCTGCCGCCAATGTGGGGGGAAATACCGCCAACACCGTTCCTTGCTCTGTATCGATCTCAAGGTGCGTAAAGGTTAACTGAACAACCGCAACAATATTATCTTTCCTGCAACTGAATCTAGTTCGTTCATTATTTTGTACAGCCAGCTTTGTTATACGCCATTTTTCAATGCTTCCTTTTGTAGGCATCGGATTTCCCGAGTCCTAGAGTTAAAAACAAAAAATAGTCTTATTTCAGTTTTGTTTTTTTATGCTTTAAGAACTGGGGGTGGAACCATAGACAGGCGTGCATGTCAAGGATACAAAAGCTTTTCTTTTTTTTAAAAATGATTTTTTAAGGAAGGACAGGGAGATTTAGGGTATGTTCAGATTTATCCAAGGCCGGTTTCACACGTTAACTGGGAAGGGCAGACGCTTCCGTGAGGGCAATCACGGCTGTATTCTCACAGGAATTAGCACTCGTAGGAATGTGCTATTCCGCTTTTACACTGCGAGAACACTCATGCATGACCGGGTCCCCTGTTGTCGCAGCGTAGAAGTGGAATAGTGGATTCCCACGTGTGCTGATTCCCATGAGAATACAGGCACAATTACCCTCATGGACATTCCATCTCCCCTCTTCCATGTAATATTTATTGATTTATATTTTACCCCACCCTTCCCTGAAGGTTCAGGGTGGCTTACAAAAAACATAATACACATATTAAACAAATTAAAGTTCAACAAGAAAATTCCAGCCCCTGCCACCCAACAACCTCTCACCTTATCCCTATCCCTTCCTGCCGAACGTTTTACTAGAAAGAGGTCTTGCACACCGCCTCCAAAAGATGCTCAGGCTGGGAGTCAAACAGACCTCCGCAACCGAACACACAAACCTGCGGGTCCTCGTTGTATGGACAAGAGTAACCCACAGAAGGGCACTGTCAGCCAATCGCAGGGGCCGTGATGGAGCATGGTAGGAAAGGCGGTATTTCTGATAGATGGGGCCCAGACCATTTAGGGCTTTAAAGGTCAAAACCAGCACCATGAATTGCGCCCGAAAAGCTATAGGGAGGCCAGCGCAGGCTCGAGAGCACTGTTGTAATATGCTCCCGGTGACCCGTCCCTGAAAGGAGCTGAGCCGTTGCATTCTGCACCACCTGCTGCTTCTAACAGTCATCAAGAGCGGCCCCACATAGAGTGCATTGCAGTAGTCTAGCCTCGAGGTGATGAAAGCATGGATGAAAGTAGGCAGGTCCGAATCAAAAAGAAAAGGCTGCAGCCTCCTCACCAGATGAAGTTGGTGAAAACTGCTCCTGAACCATCGTCACAACCCAAAGATCCAAGCGCAGCAAGGAGTCCAGAAGCACTCCAAGGCTGCGGACCTTAGTGACTAGAGGGGGCCGGATCCCTTCAATAACAGGAGCCCCAATTCTCCCCATGTCACAGGGCTGGCCAACCATCACCACTTCAGTCTTGTCAGGGTTCAGTTTCAATTAGTTCATCCTCATCTTCACCGCGACCGCGGCCACGGCGTAATCCTTAAAAAACGAGCTATGCCGCAATCAGTCAACTTCAGCACAAATCAAGCGCCACTTGCACTCTGCCTACTCTCCTGCTTCAGCTGCCTCGGGTCCTCCATATACCAGGGGGACCTGTGCTGCCGCAGCAGTGACATCAGACACCTGGGTGCAACTGTGTCGATAGCCATGGTCAAAGTATCATTCCACATGGTGACCAGGTCATTGACAGAGTAGCCACCAAGGTCAGTAGGTATATCGCTCAGAGAGTTCTGGAAATTAATTGGATCCATTCATCTCCTTGGGAGAAGGACCAACCTAACCGGTCCATCACGAGGGCATAGGAGAGCAGGGATCCGGACTTTCAATAGGTGAAGGTCCGACCATGACAACAGTGTGCAACACCACCGCCAACCATCGGAACTCGTTTCCAGGCTGGTGCAAAATATCAAATCCAATGTGTGTCCCGCCTCGTGCATGGGGCCAGATATTATTTGGAATAAGCCCATTGTTGTCATGGCAGCCAGGAACTCCTGCTCCGCCCCCTACAAGGCCACCCACAGCGTGTATGTTGAAATTCCCCCAAGACAAAGATTCTAGGTGACTTCAACACCACCTCGGCTAGGACAGGGAATCAGCTGTGCAGCAGAGTGGTCGGTACGCCAGAAGAATCCCCAAACTATCTCCAACCAAATCTAACACAAGGTGGACACACACTATACTGGATGTTAATATTATCTAAATTAATGTGTGAAAGTGACCTAAAGCCAGGAATTGGAGGGGGGAGGGTTCTGCTTTTTCCTACCAAGCAGCTGTTAGGTAATGAGTCCCCAACACACACACACACAGTGCCATCGTCATGCATGCTCCTGGTCCAAGTGTAGCCCCCGAGGGTTGGCACAGTGGCCCTCTCTAGTGGTGTGGTGGTAGCAAACTGCCCATTCAGGTTCATTCTACAGAGCTAACAGACACAAGTCTTTTAGCTTAGGGGGTAGAGACTCATGCGGATGGAGTGAGAGGCCCCCAGTTCTACACCCTGCTGCTGACCACCCTAAATGGGGTGGACACCAGTCTCCGCACAGCTGAGGAGAGGCTGGGGTTTGCACGGTGGAAGGAGAGGGGGTCTATTACTATGCCAAGTACTTGTTGAGCAAGTAGCAGACATCCCTTTCCTGTACGCATGCCAGGGCCTCCTGGTGCAGCAGAGGTGCCAAACAGGTATGCCGCTACCACAGCCAAGGGTTCAAGATACTCCTGCACCCTCGGCCAGCAAGCCTGGTGGCAAGTCACATCAGAGGTTGCTACAAGGGAGTTACCATGGGCCTGAATGAAAGCAGGATGGGGCCAGAAGCGGCCCACCGGCTGAAACTTTACTGCTCTCTAAGCCAGTAAGTCTTACATTTCATGTACGTTTAGTGCCTTCGTTACTCAAGTGGAGTATCTTCAGCCCTTTGTACTGTCTTGCTGGTCTGGGGCTCCGCCCCCTCGTCAGGCCCAGCTGCTGCCGGAGTGCTGTCAGTGCTGTCGGGTGGGTTAGCAAGTTTGTAGCAAGCCTTGGGTCCCTGCAGGTCTGAGAAACGCTGCCTTCCCTCTCGCAGTGGCGTAGGCTAACCTGCCCTTTTGTACTGTCTTGCTGGTCTGGGGCTCCGCCCCCTCGTCAGGCCCAGCTGCTGCCGGAGTGCTGTCAGGTGGGTTAGCAAGTTTGTAGCAAGCCTTGGGTCCCTGCAGGTCTGAGAAACGCTGCCTTCCCTCTCCAAGATCGTTGGTATAGAGCCAGAGATAAACCCCATAAGTAGATTCCAGGAATGGCCCCCGGTTACCACGGAAGAAGTGATAGAGCTTATAGCTGGTCTTAAAATGGGGAAAGCCCCTGGCCCAGATTTTCTATCCCCTGAGGTGTTAAAGAGTAACCCTGTGGGGTGGGCTAAGGTATTAGCCCCTCTCTTTTCCTTTGTTAACAAATCAGGCGCCCTCCCTCAGACTTGGACAACCAGTATAGTAGTCCCCATCCATAAAAAAGGGAATCCAAAACTCCCGGAGAACTATCGGCCCATAAGTCTCCTCAGTATAGTGGCTAAATTATATTCTAAGCTCTTACTGAATAGATTACAATTATGGATGGATAAGAACTTTATTATTGAGCCGGAACAAGCAGGCTTTCGTGGGGGGATGGCTACTATTGACCACATATTCACGCTATCCATTTTAATGACAAAATATACTTCCCACCGCAGGAAACTATTCTTATGCTTCATAGATCTGGAGAAAGCATTCGACTCAGTTTGTAGAGAACGTCTGTGGACGAAACTAAGATCACTTGATATGGAACCCAGACTTTTGTACTTAATTATGAAATTGCACGAGCGAAATTCGCTCCGGGTTCGTTACAATAACGACGGGGCCCTGTCTCAACCCATAGAGGTGCGAGTAGGAGTCCGCCAGGGATGCCTGCTGGCCCCCGCCCTCTTTAATCTCTATTTAAATAATTCAGTCCATACCCTAAAGCAAATAGACACGCATGCCCCTAAAGTAGGAGATCGTAAGATCCCATTACTGCTTTATGCTGATGATGCAGTTCTAATCTCCCAGACAAAAATAGGCCTGAGACGGGCTATGCATTCCTTTGGCGACTACTGCCAGACCGAATTACTATCAGTCAATTTTACCAAAACGAAGGTCATGGTGGTAGGGGCCAGGAGAAATCAGAAATCCCACTCTTGGTCTATTGGGCCAAATCCCATCGAACAAGTTTGGTCCTATAAATACTTGGGGGTAATATTTGCTTCCAATGGGGGCTGGAAAGAACATTTTGTGGCGGTCCAGGTACTTGCAAAAAAAACTATCTGGGCAATTTTGAGGTTCTTTCTAAGCAAAGGGGGAAAATTAGTGCTACCGGCCCTTCGCCTTTTTAGGGCCAAGGTTCTCGGCCAGCTACTATATGCATTCCCCATTTGGGGCCGCTCCTTCCTCAATCTTTTAGAACCCCTCCAAAATGATTTTCTTCGGCGTATAACAGGGGCTCCCAAGGGTACTCCCCAAGCTATCCTACGAGCTGAAGCCCGTTGCCTTCCTTTAAGGGCATATGCCCTCCAAGCGGTGGTTATGTTTTGGGTCAAAGCAACGCTACTTTACGACCAAGAGGGCTCCCTTTTCTCTCTAGTACTGAGGAGTGGGTTGGGAGATTCCTGGTTACGCCAGACAAAACAAGAAGTTGCCTTGCTGGGATTTTCCCCCGAAGCCCTTGCAAACCTAGGACGGGTAGCTATAAAGTCCCTGATAAAGAGACGCATCCAGGACCAAACGATCCAATTGGAGGGGGCTCTTCTGTTTGCTCAAAAGATAGCCCCCGCATATACTCCTCCCAACCCCCAGTGTTCTGACCCTTATTACCTTTTTGTTTGGGAGGATGTCAAAGAACGTATAGCATATCTTAGGCTGAGGACCAACACGTTCCCCTCGGCAATTATGGAGGGGCGATATAAGCAAATTCCACGGACCATGCGCCTATGCCCATTATGCCAGTTGAAGGCGGTGGATACAACTGAACATATCTTTTTCCACTGCCCTGCTCTTATAGGCCCCAGAACCAAATTCCTAAAGGGCCCTCTTTTGGACCCTCTTCTGCTACGCAAAGACACCCAGAGTTTACTCGGGCCTATCGCCTCAGTACACTCTAGAGCAGTGGCAAGATTTGGAGTGGCCGTCTGGAACATCCGCCGCCCATTTTTTCCTTTTCTGCCTTAAGTGCCTTGGATTTAGGGGGGGCTTTGGCAAAAGATTGAAAGATTGAATGATAGCAGGAATAGATCTAAGATAATACGCCTAAGCTGGCTCCCAATTACTATCCGGATCCCGAATAGCAGGTTCGATGTATGTTGTATGTTATTTTACTTTGTATTCATTGTTATGTCATTTGTTAAAGGGCAGCGCCCTGCAAATAAACTTCTTTTACTTACTTACTTACTTGAGCCCTTTATTTTAAATAAATGCTAATAAAAGTTAGATCAGGAGCAGCATTTTCCCCTTACTTGCAGTTACCAGCTTAAAAAAGGAGATGAAGGTAGAGTGCCAGGAAAAACTATTACTCACCTATTAAACCAGGGAACAACTTTTCCGGAACAGGATGGGTTCCTCATTGGCAACTTCAAGGGGCAAAACAATTTATTGTCTCATCAAATGAACCTGGATGTTCATGTGCGGAACCACAGTTGGGAGGTTTGAAAGTATGGAACAAAACAGATTAAAAGCTAGGTGGAGTATGGTGAATGGTACAAAAGAGGCCATCAGTGGGTGCGGAATACTGGATGGATGGACGGACGGGCTGGCGGGCGGGCAAGATGGAGACAAAGTAGTTCAAATGATCTCTCAATTTTGTTTTATTTTTTAAAGGAAACTCGTGCAGCACCTTTCAAAGAGGAGCTGGGAGCCATAACTCTACTTGTTCCTACAAACAATGGACTAAATAGAGATTTGGGCTTCCCAAGTCATTCCAGTAGTCCCTAACACACAGAGACTGCGGTTTACATCTACGCCTCCTAGTGTTCGCTTCACTATACTTAATCTGTTCAGAACTGACCTACCCCCGCCCCACTCCACCCCCAACAGACACCTTCGGCAGGGCGAGCAGGTTCTCACAAGGAAGCCAGTCCTTGTAGCGTCAGGGACAGTATTTTGAAGCAAAAGGGGGTCAAGATCCGGGCTGGAGGACAAGACAGGAAGGGAAACAGGAGACAAGACAAAGGACAAGGGGTAGAGGAGAGTCAGGACTAGGAACAAGACACAGAGAAAGAGCTGGAGGGCAGGGCTGGAACCAAGAAGAGGAGTGAAAGGAAGTGGCTCTACTCTGCCTCCTGGTGCTACTCGACAGCCTTATATGCTGGCTGGGAGCCAATCAGGAAACAGGGAGGTGTGGCAAGGGCAGAAGACAGACAGGAGGGGTTGGGCATGGCCAGGGCAAGGAAGAGAGGCCTGGGAGGGGGGTGGGGGGGCGGGAAACACATTTCAATGGCAAGGGTTCAAGACCAAGGTCTTGACACCCCATCATGACTGTGCAGTAAAGGGACGAATCCATCTCCTCTAAGTGTTAAACCACCTACGGCCTAGACTTTGTGGGACTGGAACTTAATTCATTTCTGAAATGGTAACGCTGTCACGTGGCGATATGGAACAGTGTCATCAAGGGTCAGGTTTCAGGAGGGATCCAGTTGGATGGGACACCAGAAGGCACAGGGAACAGCCAGCGTGAAAGCGGCTTAGTGCCCATCCACCAAGGCCTGCTGCTGCTGGATGCATTGAGCAGACCTGACTACACAGCCCAGAGACTTTCCCTGCAGCCCCCTCTGCCCCAGTCATTTTATAGTGAAACACTAGCGGGGCCAGAGAGGGGGAGGTCAGGTGGCGCTAAGGGGAGGAGAGAGAAAACTCCGCTGCAGGTCTCTCACTGTCCACTGCTAGAAGAGCCGCTTTAAAAGTGGTGGGGAGCTTAGGGGCCTTTTTCCGACAACCTCCAGGGTGTAGCAAACATGGCATTAGCTACCACCAGCCATCTCCATGCCAGGCTTAGACAGCACTCCTTTTAGAAGTTGTGGGGCAGGGCAGGAAGCAAGACAACCCCATCAGAAGCGAGACACGATGGCAGGACAATGCTTGGGAAAGCTTGCCCTGCCACTCTAGAGAGACAGCTTCTTCTATAAGGGCTTACAAGCCGATACCTTTTCACTAGCTTGCGACTATTTTTTTTAAAAAAAATTCTATGCAAATTAGCCTACGGAGTAGTTTGCTCATGAAAGGAGTCACGCTTTGGGACAAAACCTGGTAGCTATGTGCGCCCCCCCCTCCCCCACAAGTCTCGATCCAACTGCACGCATCCACCAACACAGACCTCAGACAAGCTAATTTCTTCCCACGACCCCAAAGGACTGTGGAAACATGACGGGAAAATCCCAAGAGGTTTGGATGTCCTGAGCAAAGGAAGCCTGAGAACCTCTGAAAATGGAGATTTTCTCCTTTTCATGCTGTGTAAGCGACCAGGCCTGGGAGATTTGGGGGATCAGGTAAGACAGCAAGAAGGCTAGCAAAAATGCAAGCAGCGGAGGGAAGACACTCTGAAGAAAAGCCTTGACCTACCAAATTCGCCTCTGGTGTGTACGACAGTCAACTTCTCCAGCTGCTTGGGAACTAAACCAAAAGCAGAGATTAAAAGCAGACAGGTCAACCGTAAGGAGGCAGCTTTGGAACATGCTTGTCCTTAAGCACTCGTCTAACTCTGGCGGCATTGAACTCGCCAACAGAGACACCTTCTCCTGAGCTGCTGTTCTCCAGGTTCCGTGTTGTATGCCCCCCTAGAGAAAGGAGGAACTTAGAGCTTGCTTGAGGCAGCACCCTATGGTGGGGAACCATTTTATAAATGGGCTAATTCGGTCTACGAAGAGGTGGAAGGTTTTGTAGAGCAAAGTAGCAGCGTGCCAGTAACTGAAAACTGTAAATAGAGATATAAAATATATATTATTAAAAAGTAAAATCAATTGAGTTCTTATTAAACTGCTGGCTCGTTAGGTTACATGCGGGTTGACCTTCCAAGTTTTCCTCCAAAACTACAAGAGCTGGACAACGGGGAGGGTTTTTCTTTAAATGAAAGCAGAGATTTCCACATGTTCCCCAGGAGCTGGGGCTTTAAAAAGTGCCAGGTGTTGCGAGAGTGGAGACAAAGGTTTGTCGTGCTGTGCTAAGTCTTGCCTCATAATCCTGTGCGCCTTTAGCCTTGCCATCAACGACCTGAACAGCATCCAGTAGCGTACCACCGTGCATCTAGGATGGTAGCACGTTAACTCGTAATTTACGGTACCAGGTGAGGTGAGGATTATGCACGGCACCGTCCTGCTTGTAGTACGGAGTAGTCCACGGGATGGGCAAGAGCTGGATCATGATCTACTGGTAGATCTCAAGCCAGTTTCCAGTAGATCATGGTGTGAGAGGACTGGGACCAGCTTCTCAGAGACTGCCTTTAGGGCAGAGAGCTTCCCAGGGAGCGTCTCTAGGGAGGAGAAGGGCTAGGAGAGTACCACCAGCGCGTGCTCCTCTCCACTCTTTAAGACCAGATGCTGAGGTCTCACAGAAGTGGAAGCCAGTAAGAGGGGTCCCATCCTGGATCACTAGAGCCAGCAGGGTGGGGGTGCCCGGTGGATCACCCAAAATTGATGCCTGGATCAAGTGGATCACAGGCACCATGAGCCTGGCTACTGGAGCATGAAATTGGTACCCAATTTAAGATACCCATATCGACTTGAAAATAAATCAGGTACGAATCAGTACCTGATTATGACCCGATTTAGGCACCCGATATCCAGCAATGTCCCAGAATATCGACTTCTGGTCCCGATTTATTTTGTTTCCATCCCGATTTTAAAAATAAATAAATCGGTAACCCAAAAATTGGTAATGGAAATTAGTGACTTCGGGGGGTATTCTGGTACCTGATCGGAGACTGGGCAGCCCAGATACCCACCACGGTACTCAAAGATGTACGTTATTACCGGCAGGTACCGAATTAGCGCCCATTTCTGTTTTACCGGCCAGTCCCGTGGAACTGAATGAGAACGCTCAACCCCTCTTTCTCAACCCTCTGGAACAATGTTGGTTGTGGTGTTCGTTTCCATGCTCTTTTATTTTGAAGTGGGGCCTAGGAGACTTCGAAATAAGTCTGACTCAGTCCCAGATCCTGCCTGGAAAAAGCAGCCGCGTGGGTGGGCCACGAGCCAGAGGATGACATGAGATGACAAGGCAGGAAGGCGTCACCTGGATGAGGCCTGCGTGAGACTGAAGGACTTGGTGTTCTGTTCAGCAGTGAACTGACGGATTGATTGGTTTTGAAGTATACTGGATCCTCCGACACACAATCTCACAATGTTCCCAGCTGCACTTGCTGTCACAGTCTGTAACTCTCCATGTCCCGTGCTAAATTGGAAATGCTTAACAGCACCCAGGTTAATCTGCAAAAAAACAAACAAACCAGAGTGGTTCTCAAATGGAGACCGATGATGCTGCATGAGGACAACTGAGCTCGGAGAGAGAAGTTGAAAAGCAAACCCTTAACCCAGGGACCCGTGCTAACCCCAGGGTCCCTGCCTTAATCCCAACTTAACTGCCTGCCCATTTTCCCTGCAAATCAGTTTACCCTGTGGAAATAGAGTCAGAGAGTCACAAGGCTGGAAGGGACCTTAAGGGTCTAGTCCAGCCCCGTGCACCACTGCAGGACCTGCCACACCCCAACCATCCGCACAGAGAAATCCCACCGATAGCTACAAGTAGAGACTGGGATCGTACCACCACATGGGGAGATGGTAGGACTTGGCTGCCTGAACACTGGGCATCAAACTGCAGCACAGTTGAAACCACGACACACAAAAATGAGTCTACCCTTTGGAATTACAGTATTCAATTCGACCCAGTAACTAAATCGATACCCGATTACTGTCCGGTGGGCTACCCACCGAATGTACTGGTTATGAAGCCATTCCATGCCCCTACCCGGTTCCGATTTACTGGTTTTCCATTACCAAAATCAGTCGATAAAACAGAAAAATATCAGTAACTTGGTATTGGTAATATAACTAGTATTTCAGGTATCCGGTGCCTAACTCGTATTCAGTTAACCAATTGGACATCCAACAGACTACCCAAAATTGCAGATATTGAATTACAGATGAGAAGCAAATGTGCCCCCCCCATCCCCCACTTTCAGCCCTACGTTGCAGAAGTTGCGTTAGATACAAAACAGCTCTTTTTACTACAGAGGAATAAGGCACTACAACTTTGCAAGCTTTGTGGTGTTTCCCCAAAGAGCAGTGATGAGGGAGCAGCACCCTCAGCTGTGCATTTCCAGTTCTTCCCACGTTCACGGGGATATCAGTGGGGTTGTGGAGAGGAAAATTGTTATAGGGAAGGTCAGAGCAGTGCAGAATCTTAGGGTAACAGACATCAGAAACAGATGTGAGATGGTGGCCCACTTTAGCCCGCGAACCACCGCAACGTACGGTTACGTGTTAGCCCAGGACTGCCTCAGGGTGGGCAGACGGCTAGCCCTGGCTGCATTCTTAGAAAATCTCAAGGAGAACACAGCCTGGACTAATGTTCAGCTCCGCCGTCTCCGCCTCAGGGCAGGGGCTGCTATGGCCGAGAGGCATGGCCTGTCACCATGGCTGCCCACCTGCACGTTTGTTCAGTTCTCCACCCTACCCAGGGCACACGGGCAGCAGGACAGCTCTCTGGCCGCAGACACGTTTCTTCGGTGCCCCTCCTCAACCTTGGCTATGTTGGCTGAGGTTTCCCACCCCGGGATGAGGAGCCGCCACCCCACCCACGTCCGTTTTTACCCATAGTAAAGGACAAAATAGATCTCTCAATCCCCTCCTTGCTGCCCTCCCATTTAACTCCTCACCCCAATGTATACCATAGTACAACCCTGCCGGAGACAAAGTCGTTTAGGCGATCTCTTTAGCTGGTAAGAATGTGCGAGCTTTCAAGCCACATAGGGTCCTTCTTCAGGCACGGATCAAGTCAGAGCTATATGGAACGAACAACTACAGACTTAGAGAGAATTCTTCTCTACACACAAGGACGTTAACTCCCCAAGTTATCCCCACTCCCAGAGCAGGGAAGTGTTTGGGAACGCGGAATCCTTACAGAACACTGGAAAACTCTGTCAACCAAAATGGATTCATCAGGCCGCCAATAGCCAAAATATCTTGCTAAGACTCACGGGCCAGCACTTGAATTCTGTAGGCGTCAGAAGAGTGGCAGATGCATGAACCAAAGGTCTGATGGATGCAGGTGTTTCTCCACGCACACACCCCTCCTGAAGCTTGGAATGAGAGTCAACAAACTTTCTAAACCTTGCTGAACTAAAGAGACTTCGGAAGACCTACTTGCCTGCTTTCCAAACTGCGGCCCTAAGAGAAAGGATGTCTTTGTTCAAGATTCAGCAGGCTCAGAGGCAAAACAGACCACAACGCGCATCTCTAAAAACCTATCAACAATGTCAACAAAACCAAAAGGCGGCCAATGTAACAGGCAAGATGGTCATTCCCTGCTGGCCGCGTGCCGTGTTGCCTCAATTCTCTCTTAACCATCAATCTTTGCCAGCCTCCACACTCCCGGGTATAACAAACCCTCCATCTCCGAGCAAGCTTCTTTCTTCACATAAAAGACTTCTCAAAAAAACCAAGAATGGCCCCCCTGAATGTCACAAAAGTCTCTTGACCTTGAATAGGGCTCGTCTCTTTCCATGGCCTGACAAGTTCATGAATAGGCAGGGGTGAGGAACCTACAGTCACAGGGCCATATCTAGCCCATGCTTGCCTTTTATTTGGTCTCTTTCCAAGACCTGGATATGACCCCCCCAGCTCCAGCTCCCAGATCAAAGGTGTGGGAAGGAGCGTGCGCAGGGAAAGGCTGTGGAAATAAAAAGGTGACACAACAATAGGGGCTGGATCTTCAGCATTTAGATCCATGGTCTGGACGCTTCCTTCCCCAAACTCTGAGCCTCCAGCAAAACCGTGCATTGTCTCAGCACGCCCTCCCTGCATTCCATCAGCACTCCCTGTAGCTGCTTTCCCATGCTCTGGCAAATTCTACTCACTGGTGTCTGCGATCATGCTGCTCCTACTTTGGCCGTGAAATAACTGAGACTCTAGGAATTAAGCAGAATTTGGAGAATCTGGGAGACGGAGGGAAACAACTCTGTATGCTTTGGTTTGGCCCACTGGCAGGGACCCACATATACTGCTTTTTCCTCGTTGCCCCTAATGGGGAAAACCGCATGAACGCGAGTCCCTGCCCGCCTTTAAATTGCCAACGTTGGTCTTCAGGAGAATGAAGGCTCCCCCACCTCTGAGGTCGCTCATTCCCTCCTCCTGGCCTCGCCCAGACTTGTCAGGTGTCCCTTATTTTGACGGACCCCCCTGATTATAGAGCCCTACAGTTTGACATAATGGACATCCCTTATTTGCATGAGAGAGGTCCCTTATTCTGAACACCACAACTCCATGGCGCGTAACAGATGTCCCATATTCCAGGATCACTCAGCTCTGTGGTGTCCCGTGATTTTTCAAATTTTGGTCCAACAACCGTACTCCCTGATGGGGAAAGGGTGCAGCTCTTTCCCAGACTGGCCTTCACTCTCCAGTACACTTCTCTCCACTCTCCTGCTGTGTTCTCTGTTCAAGCTCCCACCTCTGCTCTTACAAACTCAAGGTCTCTGGGATTGCCTAGTGCTGCAATTTTCCAGGGTCCCCGGAAGCACAGGGTGTCAAGCTTCTCTCCTAAACGTTTCCCCTGTGCTCTTCCTTTTGTTAACCTTCTCTTTATATTTCTCCAGGCAGGGGTGTAGCTAGGTGGGAATGGCCCTGGTGCAGAACATGGAATGGGCCTCCGGTGTCCATATGCATTCTACCTGCATGTGCGCGCCCACTCCCGGCACATAGCTGCACCTATTAAAGCTACAATCCTGTCTCCTGACTCCTTCACATGACTCTGGACTCCCAACACTTACTTGCCCTCTAGGAACTACATTTCCCAGCATGCTCTTAAGCAGCCTCCTATCTTTACCCTAGGGCTGGCCTTGCATCCTTCTCTGCTTGAGCCTAGTCCAGTCCCAGGGTACGGCTCACAAGTTCATTGCAGTCAGAATGTCATTCCTGATCTTTCTAAGGCCCATGCAAGGAGTCAGGTTGCAAGGCCTGCATAAATAGCAACGCATTTACCCTGCGTTACGCCGGTAGCTGGAGAGGCTGGTGCGACACGGCATCGGCATAGGGATTCCAACCCCTCGCGCCACGGTCTCTTTATAGTATAGACACAGTCTAAGGTGGGGGTGGGGAACCTTTTCTGTCCTTGGGGCCACAATGAACATCAGCTCAAGCTCCGAGGGCCACGTACAGGGGTGCTTAACGGGTTGATTCAAGAAAAGGAGAGCCCGGATCGTGGATCTGGGCCGTAGGTCTGTCCCCTACCCTCGTGCGCATGTCTTCTTCTCTGCTCTATTATCATGAGCTAGTACTATCCGGGGGCCAAATCCGGGCACTGGAAAGGGGCCGCATAAAATCTTGTTGACTGGGTTCCCCACCCCTGGTCCAAGGTAAGAGTACAAGCAGGGGGTAAGCGACCCTTTGTAAACCTGTGGCTTCCAAATTTTTGCATGCATTTGAAGCACCATTTACTGGGTCAGACCAATGGCCCATCCAGCCCAGCATCCTGTCTCCGACAGTGGCCAGCCTCGGTTGTCTCAGGGGGAGTACACAGCCAGTTACAATGGAGTAATCCATTGTGACCTCAGACATCAAGGGCAACAGATATATCATATTAAAAAATCAGTCAGGCTCACAATATTATCCACAGATGATACAACCTCACTTCGGATCCTGACTCCTGGCTTGGGAACCTCTGTTTAAACAACTCAAGATGGCCTCCTTTTCACATAAAAAAATGCATTCAAAACCATATCAATACCTCACATCTGAGCTATTAAGGCATTTTTCATTCTTGACCAGAATCAGGGGGGGGCAGAGGGGTGGAAGGAGGTTCCTTGCAGAACCCTCTCAAAATGGGGGCAACATCAGTCCAGCTGTGGAACATCCCTTCAGGAAAAGCTCTTCCAGAAAAGTCATGAGAACCAGTGTGGTGTAGTGGCTAGTCTCACCTTAGCCATAAAAACTCACTGGGTGACCTTGGGCCAGTCGCAGATCTCACGGCCTAACTTACCTCACAGGGTCGTTGAGCTAATGTTACAGTTAATAAGTGAAAGAACTGTAAGCCAGCCTGAGCCTAGGCAGATAGGAGATAAACCTAAATAAATAAAATAAATGTTAGCCCAGTTCCTTTTCTAAGCACATTAGTGGTGGAAAGCAGGCCCATCCCTGCACTAGGTTTCTGTCTTGAGACCTGACATGCTGAGATATTGAAGCATTTTCCTCTCGCCTTCTCATCCAAGAATCCTTCCGGTTCCAAGCTGCTACCAAGCTAGCAAGGACAAAAACCTAAAGATTTTGTAGACGAGGGAGGTAACATATTAAAGTCACTGCCAGACCTTGTACAAAGGGTGCACCTCTGGTCTGCAGCACTTGCCTGTACCTCATGCAGTTATTTTAACCAAGTGGTGGGGGACCCTAAACACTGCTTTAACATTTTTTATACATGTTGCAGGTGCTCTATGCAGCCCTGTAACATGCATAAGAAATGTTAAAGTGGTGTCAAAAGTGGAGTGAACGTTATTTCGGTTTTCACCCTGAGTTCAGGTTAGGGGAGCAGCGCTGAGGGCACGCACACATGAACAGGGACCTGGACAATCCTCCTCCAGAAGACACCCCAACCTGCACCTTCTAGGTGGCCCTTGGAGATGGTACACATTTCCAAAGCGGCCACTGGGAGGGAAAAGTTTCCCCATCCCTGTTTTAACTTATGCTGAGTGAATGCCAAGTTGTTGCTTTTTAAGCTCATGATTTAGAAGAAAATTACAAGTTTCCCTCCAACAAGGGGAACCCAATATGCTTAAATATTATATTTATTTATTTATTTATTTATGTATTTTCAAATGTTTATCCTGCCCTTCTCATGAAGGCTCAGGGCAGGCTTATGTTTAGAGCAGTTCTCCACCTTTTTCAGGAGTGACGTATGTGACTACTTGGGAGCACTGCATAATTTGCATATATTTGCATAGATTAAGTCTCCCCTCTGCAATTCCGTTTAATTTAATTCGATGCCTCACACGTGTGAAAGTGCTCCTGAGTCCGATTGACCACGGCTTGGGGAGCACTTTCAAACATTCCCCGAGCACCAGATGATTGAGAATCTCTGGTTTAGACTAACCCAATAAGCTTTCAGAAGATGCATCAGGAAGCCTGCTTTTTGCCTGCCTCAACCTGATGTACCGTTTACCAACCAAAAAACAGTTCTATAAAAAACTAAGGATCCACTAAAGCTGGTACTTTTAAACCGAGGGGGCTAAAACCCGGCCAGCACTGGGGTTCCCGAAAATCTCCCGAGTGACCCCACTGTGAGACCTGAATTCCATTACCCCAGGCAGCAACAAGGATGTGCAACGTCTATCAAATAGGATTGTGTTTGAAACTCCATCCAGAGATGGCGCAGAGTGAGTCTCCGCTTGAAGGCCCCATTATATCACACCTTAGAAGCCTCTCTCTTCTAGCAGCTGTCTCATTTCCTAAATAAAGTTTTAATAGCACAATCTAGCATGCCCCCAAAGTTGCCTGGTGAAACTGAAGGGAAGAAATTTCAGCTTCCTGACGTCCTGTCATCATGCACCATAGCTAGGGGTGCCATATACGCACGTTTTTCCAGAACACTTATGAAAATACATGTTATACAGCCTGCACTGGTTCCTTCGGCATTAAAATTCCCTTTAAAAATGTGCAGAGGTGGCAATGGTGGTTGAATTCCATCTATCTAGGCTTTCACGGAGATGGAGCGTTACCAGTTCCTGACTTCTCTTCCAAGGTTTCTCCTGCCTCGCCTCTAAACTCTCCATCAGCAAATAAGCGGCACTTAACTTGAATGTATGCAGAACGGTGAAATAGCATCCAACTGGAAATTTAAAAAGACGACGGCAAACACGTAGAAAGAGACCCGTGTCTCGGTGCAGGATTTCCCTTGACATGAAGTTTCTTTCCTGCAAAATTGAACTAACTCTTTGCTGTTGCCTAAGAGCTGTACAAGGTACTCAGTATCAAAGACCATTTGAACTAAGTGGGAGAAGACTTGTACTTGGGAATCCTGTAAGCAGCATTCTCAGGGCAAGTGTGTGAGTGAGTGAGAGAGAGAGAGAGAAAATATGTACTAAAATTCTGTATTCACCCTGAATTCTATCCGCTAATAGGATTATACAGAGCTATAGTTAGGGTTGCCGTATATGCACATTTTTTCAGAACACTTACGAAAAATACATATTTCAGGGCCAGCACTGGTGCCTAAGACACCAAAGCAAGTCCTGCAACATGCATTTTTCAAAAGTGATCCTTTAAACATTTGCATAAGTGGCAATCCTAAATACAACCCAGCCAACTTTTGACCGTGCCAGATTTTTTTTTTAAATGGCTACCACGCGAGTCTGAGAGTTAGGAACCATCAGGAGAGAGATGAGAGGTCGAAGGGGACATTTGCAGAACCAAATTCTGAGTCTAAGGGGGCTCTCTTATCGATACATAATGTTCTATTATCATCCAACAATAGCAAATCAGATACATTACATAAAAGAGACGTGCAGACACAGAATCAGCTCCCATGAACTGTCCTTAAAATTTCCCCTCTGATGCGATTGTGAGTAGAGCCTATTGAGGAGGAGGCTTGCGCACACGAAGAGATACTTACTAGCTTATTTATTCTGTTCGGGACAGAGCGGAAGCTAGTGCCCTAAATAAAATAAACTAACTTACTAGCTTCTCAGGTTAATTTATCCCAAAAAAACCACACGAAGCAACTTCCTTCCAGGGTACTCCTGTCCCTAGTATACATTAAGGCACTTGTCCTGATAAAAAAGAAGCAGCTGACCCCAGATTAACTGGCAAATTACCCCAAGGTGAGCAGGACACTCCACAAAGGCTTGGATAATCATCTCATGTGAGTTAGTCCTGAGTGTCCAACCAATGATGAAGGATTGAAATATACGTGTGCGACTTTGCACTATTGTTCTCCCCAGAACAATTAAGGGGAGGGGGGGTTCTGGCAAAGGAAGAGGTAAGTAGCAACATTACTTTCCTCAGTGACCGCCTTTAAAAATGCCTTTTTGCTGTCTGAATGGAGAAGTACTGCATTTCTTCAAATGTTACACAAACTAGTAGTATCTCTCTTCCCCTACAAGTACTCTAAAACAGTACAGACATTTCTCTCTAAGCAACTCCATTTAATCTATACCATAAAACAAGTTCACTTCTAAGCTAACACCAACTGAATATACAGCTGACAACACATCGGCAGGTTTGCACACACATATTTTGTTTTACAAGACCCATGGTTCCACTTTTCTAGTCCTTTTGTACTCATCTAGAGGGTCTTGCAGTCCCTAACCAATCTTGCATGCCATTCGATTAGCATTAAAAACAATGATATGGAAATGAAGAGGCTTGTTCCTGGCGACATGAGCCAACGAAACTAGTTTTTAATCTAGTTGCTAGATTTGCCTATGCTCTTAAATATCTGACCCGTGTCATGAAAGGTAGTGTAGTTCAAATAGTTCTAGGCAAAGTACAACCCTATATGGTTCTAAATGACATGCACAATATCTGTCATCGGGCCAAGAATGATGCAGGATGTACGCTCCAAGCTATCAGAGGTGCCCTTGTTTATATTAACATAAATCACAGTTACATAAATAAAGTTATTGTATCAACCAGTCCCTATGTTGCTCATGCAAGCCATATAGTTTACATAAATGTTTTAACAACTATTTTGTAAAGGCAAAAAGCTTTGAAGTTCATCACTACCGAAAGACTTGGATCCGATTTAACAGGAGGGTTTGTTGCCTCGTTATGAAAACTTCCAAAGAATGCTTTCATGTTCTAGTTTCTGCTGCTAGTCCCGACTCTTCCCCCACAAGGTTAAACACACGTGCCCCGTTTAAGATACAAATTCCCATCTATCGAATTAAGAGCCACATTTTTCCTTGTCAGCCCCATCCAGTCCTGTTGAAGCACACCTACTGAAATAAATAAATATATTGGTATAAATACAAAGATCAATTGCATTTAAGTAGTTGAGATACAACCCCACCCAAAATTCCAGCACATATAATGCATTGATGATCGTCTGGATACATAAAAGAACACTTTAGCTGTAAGAAATGAGGCTTTACCCCTTTACCACATAAACAAAAAACTTTCCAAACTCCCAAGCCCCTTTTCGACACTGACATTTTAGTTGCAATAAAGAGACCCCTATATAATCACTCTTAAGGATGCCAAAAATAGCTTTAAGTAAAAACAGACATGCACGAAAGTCTTGAGAACTCACCCAATATTTACTAGTTGTTTCAAAGAGAAAGCTGAGCTAAATTAATTCTTCAAGCGACTGCCCCGCTGATGGCAAATTCTCAAGTCTAAAATAGATATCCTATCACATTCAGCACAGTCGCATCTCAGCCTACAACTGAGAGATCGCTTCTACAACTCGGAGAGCAGTCCCTGGCTAAAATTAACTCCCAACACACAACAGCAGACAACACAGACAAGCATCAACATGCGTTTGGGGATTTATTCACAAGGTGAAAATCTGCCTCCTCTTAACAGGAAATTCTGCTGGGGGGCGGGCACCTACATGCACAACTTAACGTCATGATTACACTAGTTCTATAAACCAATCCAACCAAGCTAGTTTAAAAAAGCCTTTTTGCAAGCACATAAGCAAGCGGGGGGTGGGGGGGGGGGCTTGGGGNGGGGGGGGGAGAGAAGAGGAAGCACTTGATTTTTAGTACAGTCAATTAAGTTTACAAGTCATAACTAAAAGCAGGGCCAGTTTGTTCCAAATTTTAAAACTGCATACACTGGCATTACACGAGGCCCCGAGCCTGCAGCCAGTTATACTAGCATACAACTTTATTTAGGGGAATGTTAGTTAATCTGGCTTGCATGAATTTATTTTAATTTATATGAGCCTACTCACAGTTTATCATGCCTCTTTTCATAAGTCCCAAATGCGCACGTTTGCTAATAAAACTTTGTACTAAAAAAAAATATACCAAATCAGAGTTCCTCAATCCACAGGGAAAACGTTTCCTAATACACATAAGTCCCTCAATTCCCAAAAAGAAAACCTGGTTTGTTTTTGTTATAAAATCTTGGGTTTACTATTTGAAATTTAGCACCATTGGGAAAAGATGCATTACTAAGAAAGCCATTTGAATTTTTTTTATTGTAATCTGGAATTTAGGTGGTTAACCTTCAGATTTCCCAATAAATTGTGAAACATTTTGGTCGTGATGAGGCTCTTAAATCTATGGGCAGTCACCCAATTAAATGACCAGATTTTCCAAAAGATCAGAGGGAACATCCAAGTTCTCAGAGCTTTGGAAAAATCAGAGCATTTTGGGGGGTACCTAAATACAGATTTGGGAGCCTTACTTGATGCATCTAGTTTTGAAAATCTGAGCTTGTTTGAATCAAGTATCTTTCCTAACAAGGAGCCATTTAGCAATTTCTAAATCATCTGTCTGTTCCTAGCTTAAACCTAAACTTCACAATCACTCCTGTGTAACTTCGTGCATCTGAAAGATGACTCAATGGTTAATGAGTTGTGCAGACAATAACTGGTCTACACCAGAATTGCTTTCAACATACAGAATTTAAAGGACAAAAACTCCACTTTTAAAAAACCACAATACATAAAACTGTCTAAAGTCTGAACAAGTTGGTGGCAAAGGCAGAAAATTTTGTTTGTTTGTTTGATGTACCAATCAACATTACTTTCTTATGTTCAGAACTCAGGGGGGGGGGGGGGAAGGGGGAAAACTATTAAGCCTGCACTGAAAAGATCTGGCTTCTTAACTATTGTTAGAATTGCTCCTTTGGGTTCCAAGTTGACTAGTGCCAACGGATGCAATCCCAAGCGGAATCCGTGCGGGTCCCTGAAATTTTACGATGTAACCCTCGACTTTCCTAATGGTCTTTCAAAATCCTTATCATAAAAGGGACATTTTAATAATACTGGTTAGGGTCTTAAACCTGCAGCTACAAACGCATCTGAGTAAAGTTGCTAGTATTCCTACAACATTCAGTAGGACAATTCATAACTGTAATAAGCACTATGCTCTGTAGTATTTGCAGGATCACACCACAAATCTAGCAGAAAAAGAACAGAGGGGGCTGTACCTTACATCCATTTTGTGGAAAGCTTTTATGCACTAAGTTCAGGGACCTGTTGCTGCCAGTGCGGAAAGTGCTAGCGAACACGGGTCCCTGACTAACGCGCCGAGAGTTGCATATACACCATTCAGTTTACCATGGCTGACTTCAATGTGGTCGAACGGTACATCTTTTACAAAATGGTCTCTCTCCCTTCCGTTCCAAGCTGCAAAGTGAGAATTTCTAAGAATGAAACCCGAAATCTGATCCCAGCTCTCTCAAGCTCCCTCATTATTTTTTCAAGATGCGTCGCCATCAGACGTGGGTGATGCTCTCGGGACCGAGCCACCTATCGTGAATTAGATCCATGCCCGTCCTGACTGGTTAAGGTCAGCCAGGAGACATTAGGGCCATTGCTGGCTGGGATAGTCAACGCCTCCCTCAGGGAGGGCAGGGTGCTGGATCACCTCAAGGAGGCGGTGGTGCGGGCCCTGCTCAAGAAGCCATTATTGGACGTTGACGCCCTGGCCAGCTATGGGTCGGTCTCTAACCTTCCCTTTTTAGGAAAGGTTATTGAACGGGTGGTGGCTCGACAGCTTCAGGAGCATTTGGACCGGGTCAACTTCCTTCATCCCTCGCAGTCTGGCTTCAATCTGGGTTTAGGCACGGAGACTGCGCTTGTGACCTTTGTCGACGACCTCTCCCGAGAGTTGGACCAGGGTCATTCGATCCTGTTGATTTTGTTAGATCTCTTGGCTGCATTCCATACTGTTGATCACGAGTTGTTGGTGACTCGGCTGTGGGACCAGGCAGGGATAAGTGGGGCTGTTCTTGAATGGTTCCGCTGTTTCCTGGCTGGGAGAACCCAGCTGGTGGTGCTGGGTGATTATTCATCTTCTCCCCAGGGCCTCACGTGTGGAGTCCTGCAGAGTTCGATCTTGTCCCCTCTCTTATTCAATGTGTATATGCAGCCTTTGGGGGAGGTTGTTAGAGGGTTAGGTGTAAGGTGTCATCAATATGCTGATGACACCCAACGATCTCTCTCATTTTCATCAGACCCAGGTTGGGCAGTCTCGGTGCTTACCCGGTGTTTATCAGCTGTGGGGGACTGGATGAAGGCGAACCGCTTAAAGTTAAATTCTGACAAGATGGAGGTGATTGTTGTGGGGAAATCCGGAGGAGTGATGGCCCCCATCATTGATGGGGTTCATCCTCCCCTGGTATACCAGGTCCATAGTCTGGGGGTGCGCCTTGATCCACAGCTCCGCCTGGATGTTCGGTGGCGGCTGTGGCGAAGGGTGCATTTCACCAATTGCACCTGGTACGTCGGCTTAGGCCGTATGTCTTGGACTTGGACCTGCTCACAATTATCCATGCTTTTATTACCTCGAGATTAGTCTACTGTAATGCGCTCTACGTGAGGCTACCCTTGGTGATGGTCCAGAGATTGTAGCTGGTGTGGAATGCGGCGGCTCGTCTCCTGGAGACGGGCCGACACGAACACATTACTGCAGTGCTCTGTTCTCTGCACTGGCTGCCAATAGTCTTCTGGCCCCAATTCAAGGTGTTGGTGTTGACCTTTAAAGCCCTAAATGGCCTGGGCCCCACCTACCTGCAGGACTGCCTCACCCTCCGGATTCTGGATCGACCTCTGCTGTCAGCCCGGGGCGCCCTTCTTGAAGTCCCCCGGGTTTTCCAGGTGTCGACCATGAGGGCATTCTCGGTGGCTGCACTGCGGATGTGGAACTCTCTCCTATCGGGGTCTGCCTGACCGCTGACCTCCCCTTTTTCCGTAAAAAGTGTAAGACCTGGCTGTTCCATCGGGTCTTTGCCGAGAGAGATGGGATGGGCGGGTTGGGTTACAGTGGGGTTTTATTGTTTTGGGGGGGGGAGTTTAATTCTGGGAATGTTGATTTTAATGAGTTTTATTATATGTTTTAAAATGTTGTTAGCTGCCCCAAAACTTCCACACACAGCAGCAATCAATTGCTGCCCCCAGATGCAAGAGACTAGGTAAGTACAAAATGTCTTAAATTGTCGCCTAGGACCTGAAATGAGAATCTAGCATGTTCTCACGAGAACACACGTGATTCTCGCAAAATTGGTTGAGATCTTGCCACAATTTTCAAGAATCTCGTGAGATTATTCAAAATCAAAACGTGCTCTATGCATGAACAAAATGGCTGCTGTGGCCATTTCTGCGCATGCATGGCCCCCGGCGGCCATTTTTCACAAGCGCAAAACCCTAAAACTACTCTGTGCATGCACGAAATGGCTGCCAGGGGCTGTGCTTGCACAGAAACGACCACAGCAACCATTTTGTGCACGCGCAGTGCCAGTTTTTTCAGGCGCGCAATTTTTGACGAGAACGAGTCGAGAACCGTATTCCGAGATTTGGCGAGATAGCAAGGGTGAGCTTTAACCCTAGGCTTTAGCCAATAGCTTTTTTGTTTTATTTTTTAAAGTGCACTGGTGTGTGTGCTAGAGAATCCAGGAAACGGTATTGCAACAAACAGTAATTTTCCATAATGGGCTCATCCCAACGTGTCTATTGTCATCAAATTATGTAAGTGTCTCATTAATCGTCATCCTCTAATAAATCAGAATTTGCATACAGGATTACTTTTTTTTTTTTTTTTTTTTAAACAAGAAAAAATGCAACTGCAGTACTGATTCAAACATGCAACACTCGGGATGTAATTGTAGCTCAGCAGTTCAGTTATAGGGGAATTTTCATGCTTTTTCTTTTCTTAGCAAAGTAGTTCTGGCTTAGGATATAACTATATGAGCTCCCTGGCCGAAGAAACGGCGGTCACCCCTCCCCGCACCAGGCCACCAAACAAACGCGCTCACAGCTGCAGAGCCATCCCACCGGCCGCACAGCTCGGGTAGCTAAAATGTGCAGGTGGCCAGCCCCACCCACGCCCTGCTCCCAGAACCCCACCATGATGGACAGTCATGGTGGCTCCCGACCTGCTGACCCGCTGTGGCCCACGTGGGCAGCCCTTCGCCTGTGACCTTGGGAGTTTTCCCCAAGGTCGCCATTTTCCAAACAAGACACTAATAAATTAGTCTGTTTGCCCTACGTCAGGGTACAAAGGTTAACAAACAAATCAACCCTATCAACAACTAGTATAGCAAATTCCTAACGTGAATAAAATTAAGCGTCAAACACCAAACGTTTTGTCGGGCTGCAAAACATTTTATTACGGACAATACACCAAAAGAGACAGCATTTCTGCAGATTACAAACAACAGATTCATTGTGTGGTCTCATCAGAAATACCCACTTAATACAAAAAAAGAAAAACACATTGATTAAATGTACAAAAAAATCAGGTAAACACTGAAGGCCCCTTATAGGTCACCACCAAAAGACAAAAGTAAGGTGACAGAGCTTACTCAACCAACTTCTCTCGGCCAGCGTACACAAGATTTTTTAGGTTCACGGAGCTCTCCTTGAGATTTAACTTTCTGACAAGTAACTCTGCGAAGTTCAAAAGCTTGCTTATACCAACAGAAGATAGTCCAATAAGAGATACCACCTCATCTGCTTTTATACTCCGGGGCCAGCACAGCAACGGCGCTCCAAACCACATTAAAGGTTTTGCTTAACAGATTGCGGAACGTCATGTGAAAACATTTGGGGGTGGGGGGAACCCACTCGAACTTCAGTTAGCACAGAGTATGGCTGCTGTCCTACTAGGAGGTGCTCCCTATAAAGACCAAGATTTTCCAAAACAGGGGACTTGAGAGTCATAGGATCTTGGCGGCTTTTTGATCCCCTCTGTCTCCGTGCAACACTGTAGCTGACTGAATCAGCTGAAGCACCTGACCCTATCTACCCCCTGGTCTGGATGCAAAGCGGCTGATGAAAAGCTATGCTCAGTGAAGAGTACTTGACTTTGGAATACACTTCTTCCCCTGCTTCGGCCAGTCAAAATCAGTAAGCGTAAAGCTTATTTCCCCCAAGTTTTTGTAGTTAAGAAGGGAGTTGGGTAATAAGAGTTACTAATCCTTTCGAGGTAGGGAGTTCAAGATGGTTGCGTAACTGATCATGAGCTCCATTTCCATTGTTCGTGCAAGCACCCAGAGCATTTGTTTAAATGAAAAGATTTGTTGCATTTGCCAAATAGCGAGAGAGAAGTGCAGTTCTCAAGTCTTAGATACACATTTGTAGCCTTTGGGTTAGGATTTGCTTGACCAAATGCAAGCAAAGTTTCTTCCATGCTATTCTTTGGAACTAGGGTGTCTTGAAATTCACAGAATTCTGTGCATTTCTATTTATTTTTTAAAAAACCCTGTTTTCCAAGTGCAATAAAGAAATTGTCCAATACACAGGGGCAGGAGGGGGAAGCTATGATTTTTCTAGGGACCCCATAAAAGGTAGGCAGGACTGGACCAAGGACATAGAGTTGCTTTTTAAAAAACAAAAACTATTTCCAAAACAACAAAAGCAAAGAAAAAATACTAGAGTTCACAGGGAATAAGAGACAACTAAGCAAACAAATTGTGCGTGGCTTGGGCAACATCCTTGATCGTATCTTGCGGACACTGCTGTCTCCTATATGAACTGGAACTACATCCCATCTTCTTCTCACAGAGCCCCGTCTCAGAAATATGTCATCTCTGCAACGAAAACTTGAATCAACTTCTTAATTTTGTGCTTCTTCATCCCGACTCATCCGGACTTGCCTCCAAGAAGCTCCTCCTCGTGATACCTGTATCTCAAGAAGCAAAACAGGAAACATCACAGGGGTGAAGAATGGATAGCAGCTTTCCTCTGTGTCTTTCATAAAATCCTAAATTCGTCTGAGGTCCTTTCAGGAAAAATTAAATTTTATCTCCAGACAGGAGAGTTCCAACATGGCTAAAACATCAATCAGACGGCAGGATAATCTCCTAAACTGTGCCTCAGTTCTCACTATTGCTATGAATGGGAGAAACGCTTACGCTACCCTTGCATTCCCACAACTGAAGGAAACTCGCACACAAAAGCCTCTGGGGAATTAGTCCCCAGCAGCCTGCCAACATAAAAGGTAAACTACTTGTTCATCGACAGTTGAATGCAACTGAACATCTTTATATTTCAATTCCACTTACAGGACTTGAAGAAAATCTGAGTACCAGTACACAACTTTGATGGAAAAAAACAATGCTGTACACACAACTCAAAGTATGTCTTTCCTCTCTGATTCTCAGTCTCTTTTCTTTATAAGCCCCCTAGATGGTAACACATCCAAGATAGACTGTTGTGTTATTTGTGTCTTGGACAGGGCAAACCTTGCTGGTACCATGCAAATATACTACATCTGCCATCCAAGAATGTACTCAACTTGAAGCAATATTTGACACCAAGGAAGTACACTCTTGAGAAACCTCCAGCAATGCAGCCAAATGTCTCTCCTAGACCCCAACCCTAGATGGACTAGATCACTGAAATGTTCTACTAAAGCAAGCGGAGCCAAAGAGCAAGCCAACTTGGTCAGAAGTCCCAGGCAGTTCCTATTGAGTTGTGCCACCTTGCCAGACCTCTGTTCACAATCGAGACGGGGCCCAGTTAAAATACCTAGAGGAGAACATCTCCAGGTTGGAGGTAATCTTGCACCCAGTAATTTACTGTAATTGAAGTAGCCCAACTTTCTATTACAACATTTAAAAAAAAAAAAAAATTAAATGCACTCAGTGGTCCAGCAGCATCTAAAGAAAGTTAAGACCCCGTTCTTCAATCCACTAGACAAAAATTCTCCCATAGTTTCTTCTTATCAAAGTCTCTCCTCAAACAAAGCCTTGGATGCATCTATTCCCAGGCAAACTTGTCCAGTAAGCAAACGTGTTTTGCTCTCTCTCGCAGAAAAGGCAGATAACGGAGATTTCTAAAGTTTAGCAAAACAGGGTGGGAGCAAAAGGGAGGTTGGTGCAATGGGCTAAAGTGGGTGTCTAGTGTCACCTCATTTTGCATGGTGTCCCTTAAGACAGTAGATTTTAAAGCATGTCACAAAGGACCACTGCTGGTACCTGGAACTTTTACTGGCGGAACAAAGCTCGCCTTTCAACTCCCCTTCCCTTCCCAGATACATTTGAGTTGTTAAAGTTCACATGTTCTTAACTGATTTAACACTAAATGAAATAGGTAAATTAGATGGTAGGTGGTTGGGCTAGTTCACTGTTCATTCTCATTTGCACCCCCTAAACATACTCTTCTCTCCCATCTTCAGACAGACTCTGTGAAGACTTGCACGAAAGCTTGATGAATGCAGTCAAGTCAAGGTCTTTAAGTTCACAGTTGTTTCAAATTCCGTGCAGTGATCTAGGCTCAAATCACACTTGGCTACTTTTACATACTGAAGTGTGCTGGTTCTCCAGTGGTCAGGCGTTAAGAGGCTTATCAGATTGACACACCACATTTACCTTTTTTCTCTTCTAGCATATTCACTGACACTGGCTGGACACCAGGAAGATGAATTTCAGTTATGTGAGCCTGAATAATTTAGTTGCCATAGATGGAAAACTCAACATGATAACCTTTCAGGTAAGTTTACAACAGCAACATTTTCACTAAGCAAAGCTAAGCATCTGCCATTGTCACGAAGATAGAATTCTGGAATGCAAGAGCGGAAGCTTGGCTACAGCCATACTTATAACTGAATTTGTTGAGAAAAACAGAAAGTATAGAAAAGCTATCTAGAGAAGCTTCAAGGAGAGTTTCTTGCATATCTTTCCTCACATTCAGAGCACAACATTTGCAACCAATTGAGTTGTGAACCCTGAGACTATTTTGACATCAGCCACTTTAACAGATGACCATCAGGAAAAGCTACTGGAAATGTTTTTAATAATTTAATTTGCAGTGGATATTCAAGTCCACTACATGAACACCTTATTGGACTGGTAACAAACCTGTATGTAGAGAATGAAGCAGGCGAGCCATGACAATATAGTATGCTTTCTCTAAACTAGCACCTCTGTTTTGGCCTTGATTAAAACTAAACCGAGAAACCGCCTAAATTTGCAGCATGATTTGATTTGATCGAGGTGGCAAGCAATCCGTAGACAACCCAAGACACCAAGAATATCCTCAAGGTGACGTGGGTGGACTTTTCACATTATAATTTGATGTCACAGCAGGACAGTAAAAATGATTTTGCCTTGTGTTTGTGTGAAGTTATTTATCTTAATATCATGCCAAGAGCAAGGTGGCACAATGCAATTTTCAAGACAGTTGGCATTGCCAAAAATGAAGTTTGAAAACTACTGCCAAAAGAGGTGGATGCATTAAAGAGTGTTATAACAAGCCAATTTCATAACTGGCCATTTGTTTCATGCATGCACCCAGCCTTTTTTTAGTAATGGGAATAAATTATTTACAAATTTGGCCCAATTCAATAGAATTTTTGAAGTTGCCATCTTCATCCACTCTTGATTAGACATCTGTATTCATCCAAAGATCTCAGTGAACAGAGATGTGCAGGTATATAACATCCAAGTTAATGTTCTGGAAATTGTACGTGAAAACAAAGGCACGTAGGAAATATCAAAGGACTTTGGAAGAATTGACCTAAATATATTAGAAGTATCAGTTGCTATCCAATTCCTCTAGTCTTGGACCACTGACATCATTGCTGAGATTTCCGTCTGAAGTAATATTCACAAGAGTGGGGGAGCTACAACCAACTTCAAACCTCACTGTAGAGGACTGTCTACACCTCGTCTCCTTGAGAAAACTGTCTCCCCTCTCCACCCAAAAGAAAACGTTTTCTTGAGAGGTTAATTATTTATACATGCAGATGAATTAGAACTAGGCTCCATTTTTATATGGGATATTGCAGCCAGGTTAAAGTTCATAATAAAGCAGATGGCCCCATGGAATTTTCTTTAATGCCAGTTGGGTCAAAAGTTGCCATTCTACATTTCAAAACCACGAAAGACTGGGCCCAGAGTATGCAGTTTGCCTTGGAAAGTCCTCTCAAGTGAGCCCTACCTTCTTTAACTAAATACATCATATCACACTTCTTAGAGTCTCATTTTGGGATTGGACTAGTGCTCCAGCTAATCCTGTATCCGATGGTGATTGATATCTGATGCTTTAGAGGGAAAAAATGTAGGAAAGACCATCATGTCATAATTCACCCAAAGGGAAAGTTCCTACCTGATCTCACCAGTCAGGATATATATATATATATATATATATATATATATATATATATATATATATATATATATATATATATATATATAAACTGTATATAAACTGTGATACTATCTAATGCAACTTTGAAGGTTCTTGATCCATATAAAGTGTCTACTCCTTGGAATTCTAAATTTTTGGCCTCAGTGATTTTCGGAAGTTAATTATCTATTATGTATACATTTTAAATAGGTTGCCTTTCAAATTTCACTGAATGTCACCTTGCATTTTATTGCGAGAATGGGCACCTTCTCTTTCAATTTCATTACATTGGATATTTCTCTGATGTCTCCCTTTATTCACCTCTTCTCCAAACAGTCAATGTTTTCAGTGCCTCTAATCATTTTCCGTGCTATCCTCTATGTCCTCTACAAGTCTCTTTTGGGATGGGATGACCACATACTTGAGCAGAGGACTCCTAGAGAGCCTGTGTCGCCAATACACAAAACCACTGCATCTAGAGTGGTCTGGAAAGGGAACGCTTCCCTTTCCTTCTCAGACATCTTTGACCAAAGAGCATCTTATTCCAACGCGCTGAACCACACTCTAACAAGCAGCAGCAACATGATCTGGAATGAAATGTAGTCCCTCCCACCACTGCCGCCCAGCAGAAGGTCAGTTGTTAGAGTTCAAGGGGTTCAGAAAAGGTTGGCTGGTCTTCCGAAAATTCCTGCCAGCTCTGGATTCCCCCTTCTCCTTAATTCACCTTCTTCCACTCCTCCCAGCTCAGTAGAAAATAGGGAAGAGCTGCCAGCCTCATTGTCAGCTGTTCCAATACGTATTCTGCCATTGACATCTCCTAATGGTTTTGTTAGGAAAAAGTTAACAAGAGCTGGGTTGTTCCCTTGGCTGAACATTTTAGGAACTCTCCTCCTGCCACGTTTGAATGGATAGTTACTATTGCCCTTTGAGTCTGAGGAAATGATTCCACCTGCGCCATCTTACTCCTCCTCTTCAGACAAGAGAAGTGTTTTCGTGCAGGGGACCAATGGGTTGTATTTTTCTGGGCTGAAGATTCCTGTAAGCAGTTTAGGCAAGTCCAATACTAAACCCGGCAAATTATGGCACAGTGAACAACTTATCCATCTAATTTAGCCATATTTTATTTTTATATTACAGTTTTAAAAATATAAACCAACTTTTTTAAATTTGTTAATGGCAAAATATTTCAAATACCTTAATTTATTCAGTATTTCATTTCTTAAAGTACTTAACTGCTGCTACAAATATTTACAATCTCTTACACTGCAATGGCTCGTTTAAACATAGTCATATTTCTTGCTCACCGACTGCTTCTGAGCTGACCACAACATCCGCTTTATGAATCTACTAAAAAGAACATGCACACAAAATAACTGTCCACACCTCGTATGGTCTGCAAAATAATGATTATAATCTGCTGCCAAAACAACAAGTATAATATTTTTTTTTGGTCATGTTCATTGCTAGAATTACTAAGGCAATGAGCTCCACTTCTACCCATATTTAAATCATCCATCTCAAAAGGGGAAAACTCAAAGTCACCCACGTTGTCCACAAAGGCTTAACAGTTGTCTCAAAAAAAAGGAATTTACGTGCCGGCTGGTAACTAAATTGCCAATATCATTACTCAAGTAATCAACCTTAAATTATCTTCTTCAAGCAATTAGCATTCTGTCATTCCCCTCCTCCCTATTTATAAGGAAAAGCTGAAAAATCTCAACCAAGATTGGACCCAGAACTTATCCAATGACTTTCACCAACCAAGAGAGAAAGGGGCTAGATTATACTCAGGCGGTAACACAATACTGCTCTGGCACCTCAAATTTTTTTTGTGATTAGCAAAGGCTGAAGTTCAAGCAGAGAAGACACCGTGTTTAGCCCATTAAGATGTCCCACCACCACCACCACGCAAGCAGTCAAGAACACAAATAAATGCTTTCTTATATCAGAAGTGACAAAGTTAGTGTCAGAAGCATTAAGAACTGTAAAGTTTCATCACTTTAATCTTTAATTAATTTAGAATGGATTTAAAGCTTTGAGATTTCTTGCCATGGAGTATGAAAACCTATTATACCCAAGGGAAGTAGTTTTAACCACCACAATCAAGCTGTGCTAAAAATTGGCACAAGATGTACTGTTTCTATAGTATATTAACTTAAAGCCTGAGGGAGCGGGGAGAATCTTCCAGTTGCTGATCATGTGAACATTTGCAAGTAATGTTGTGGGCATCGTTATTCAAAGCCTGATGTGCTTTGCAGTTGGGTGTGTGTAGAAATGTTACACTCATTAACCAATTTCTAACGGCGCCTAGCAAGGCATCTCATCATCAGAGGAAGTCTGCAAAACAATAATCGATGGCTAGGGGACCATCTTACAGCTCCCGCTGGCAAAATTCTAGGTCGTCTCTTACCTTGACCATTCCAACCTCCTCCATTGCTGGATTTTCCTCGCTCCCGCCTTGACGCTTTCACTTCTGCTTAGCACTTTGCTGATGCCAAGATCATTCACCCTGCCTGCCACTTCGATCATGTTCCAAACCCTTCCCTGCTCCCTTCACATCCAGCCCAACGCCTTGTCTTCACATTCAAGATTCTGCATGGGTTTGCTCCTCCCTCTATTCCTGCCACGTTCCCACCTGGGAGCTTTGTTCCTTCCTCGGCCACCCGCCCCTCACCTTCCTCAGGTTTCCCGCTTCCTCAACTGTTGTCCTTCCTCTTGTGCCAACACAACCCCCCTATGCCTGGAACTCCCTCCCTGAACACGTACGTTCTTCTCCAGGGACGGGGAACCTTTTCTGTCCTGGGGGGCCACTTTGACAATTAGTACAAGCTCTGAGGGCCACATACAAGTTGCAGGTGGGGGATGTACCCAAGAAAGGAGGACCAAGGTCATGGATTTGAACCATGGATCTGTCCTCTATCCCTTGTGCATATGCCCCTCCTCTTAGCTCCCTTACCCTGAGCTCAGCTTTTCAGTGGTTGGAGGAAAACAACTTGATCTAGGGGCCAGATCCAGAACCTGGAAAGGGGCCACATAAAAGCTTGACTTGGGCTACATTTGCCCCCACCCTGCTCTTCTCCTGGCCTCCTAATCCTTCCTAAAAGCCGCCTACCTTCTTCTTGGTCAGGATTTCCTTAGCTCCTCACCTACTGCTCAGTGATGCTTCAGAGTCCCTTTCCTCCCCTTGGAATTAAGCTAAGCACATGCACCAGCAACTTTTCCCTACATCCCTCTCCTCCTCATCTCCCCTCTCTTGTCCATCCTAGATGGTAATCGCCTTGGGGCAGAAATACCCGTCTCTAAATCACAACTGTTCTGCAGCACCAGGTACATTGCTGATGCTACGTAAACTCCAACGACAGCAACGGGATGAGCATGGGGCAAGGTGGGGGTTCAGCTGTAAAAGGCATCCCTCCTCCCCCTTTACTACATCCTAAATTCTAAAGCAGCTCATTTAGCAGTCTTAAACCAAACCAATCCAGCTCAACTCCCTAAACTGTACAAGACAGTAGATGTTTGAAGGCAAAAAAATAAATTGCCTTTTATCGGCTTTGTAAGCGGTCTATTTTATAGACAGTAAAGTTTCCTTCCCAAGTATCTGTATGAATTAATAATTAGCGTTATTAGAAACTAGTTCTAATCCTGCTCATTGCACAGCGTAAGAGGAGGAGGCGGCAGCCCCAAGTCACTTGGTTCCTGAACATACCGGTTAAAGTTCACAACAGCTGTTCTATTCACAGAAAGACATCTGAGAAAAAGCGCCATAAATAACGCGGTCACATGGAACCCCTCACCCCCCCTCCCTGCACAACCCACATGCATCTTTCCTATGTAGGAATTTAGGCTTTACACCCTACACTGTCAGTCAAAATAAATAAATAATATACAACAGGCTAGGTTTTCAAGATGATACAGGTGATATTTTAGTAAGTGCGATGTCACCATAGTGTTCTGTTCTCTCAAAGTACTCCTCCTAATCTTTTATGTAACAAAAAAATATTTTTTTTTAAAAAAAATGGGGACGATGTTTCCGGAGCATTAATCGTTAAGCTAGTGCCGTATGCTGAAGACGTAAAACCACAACACAGAGTGTGCCCCCTGGCTATAGTAAGAGTATGACTGTCAATCCTGCAAACACACACGATTAAGTGAACACATAAAAGAAGTCCTGCGTGTAAAGTTAAACACATTCAAGCTTACAGGACTGAAGTTACTGTTACTACCTTGACAGGAGTACTCATGCATAACAAGTTAACTGCAGGAGTATTATTTATTTATATCAACTTATAATGTCACCCTTCCCAGAGGCTGAGGGCAGCTTACAAAAATAATAAAAACAATACAAACACACCTTTAAAAACCCAGCCCTCCAACAAACCCCACCATCCCCTTCCCAAACCCCAAAACTGTCCCAATCCCCTATCCCCGACCATCAAATGCCTTCTCGAATAAAAAAAAAAAAGTCTTGCACCGCCTCTGGAAGATGACCAGGCTTGGGATCAAACAAACCTTCCGGGGAAGGGAATTCCAAAGCATTGGAATTATCTCTCCTATATAAAGATCTGCTGTTGGAATCCATCCCCTCACTTAAACTATTGAGATGTCAACTCCTGCCGCCACTCCGGTAACGATGCCAGACTTTCTTCATCCAAATATCACCTTAAACATTCCCCTTTGCTGCAATGTCTACAGAAAATCCAAACCCTAAATAGCTGCAAAGCTGGTCTGCAGGTACTTGTTAATTAGTACTGTCCCAGTTTCCTTTTGCTCCCCCTGCCATACACTTACAATCGGTTGTCCGATGTAAGCTTTTTGGTGTATGCATGCCACTTCGCAAGTAGATTTCTACAGGGGCCCAACAAAAAGCCGACGCTGCAATCACTACTGCATTTTAAAGAATGTTTTGATGTAGTTGACACAGGGAGGTTGGAAGAACTTGAAAAACTAGGAAAAAAATTTTTTTTAAAGTTGTGTAGAAGTTTCCTAACAGTTTTTGCCACAGAATTTTTCTAATGGTTTTGGAAAATTGAATGGATTTGGGAAAGTCTATTCTATGCTACAGATAGGTTTCTTGAATAATTTCTTCCAAAAGTAGGTTAATTCTGGAGTTAAACGAATATATCCTTCCTATCATAACCTCTAGACACACCATCTCAAAAAGGATATAGCAGGGCTGGAAAAGGTACAAAGTAGTACAACAAAAAATGAAGAACATAAGGACTGCCATGCTAGGTCAGACCAATCGTCCATCGAGCCAACATCCTTTCTCCGATACCGGCCCATCTCAGTCGCTTTGGAGAAGTACACAACAGATCATACCGATCCATTCCTCTGCTGTTCACTTCCAGCTCCCGACAGTCAAGGTTGCATCACCTAACCTACTCAGCTAACAGTCATTAATGGACTTATCCCCCATCCTAGAACTTATCTAATCCTTTTTTAAACCCATCTATGCTACTGACCTCGATCACCTCCTCTGGCAACAAATTCTACAAGTTAATTGTGTGTTGCGTGTAGAAATACTCTTTGTTTTAAATCTGCTCCCAGTTAGTTTCACGGAGTGTCTCTTAGTTCTAGTACTATTAGAGAGGGTGAACAACAAGCATGGAATGGTTTCCCTACAAGGGAAGACTACAGATTATGGGTGCAATCCTGTGCCGTACTTATGCCGGCAGCAGGCGCAGTGAGGAGCTTGGCGGCGTGTGCTCGTGTGCGCCGTGCACGGAGCCGGCTATTTCATACAGCTTGCCGTGCTGGCGGCGAGTGCTTGCACCTTAGCGCCAGCGCAGATTAACTGCATCAGGCATAGGTGCACTTTATCCCTTCCTCCCTCATCCCCCCCACAGGATTGCACCCAATAGCTCTTGGATGACAGAGCAATGATTTGGCTTCCAAACATTTTTTCAGGCTGGCACCCCACAAAGAGACAAAAGAAATCTTTGCAACGCCAAGCTTCGTAAATTTGTATTTCTAACTAAGCAGGTTTTGTCTTCTGGGGGACCTGATTTAGCAATACAGTAGTCCACTTGGGGTCCACATTTAAGAACCCCTGTGAGAAGATTATGAATGGTGCGAACAACAGGTAAAACACAACAAGTTACTTTTTAACTCTCCTAACAGAGTGAGGGGGATACTGGTGAAATGGACAGGTCACAAGTTTAAAAGTGAACGGAAGGAAGCAGGTTTCCACACAACACATAATTGGTCTGTGGAACTAACTGCCACAAGATGGCATGAGTACCAAAAGCGTAAGAAGTAATTTCATGAAATACAGGTCCCATCAATGGCTGCTACCCAAGATGATCAAGATACCCGGGGTGTCCTTAAATCTCTGACTGCTGAAATCTGGGCGCAAACGACATGGGGATACAGCACTCCAGAACGGCCCTATGACTTCTTCTAACTATTCCTCTGCAACACTTGGCACTGGCCACTGTCAGAGACAGGACCCTGGGATCACTCATCGGACCTGGTACTGCAACTTTTGTAAGCTTAAAAACGTCACATGAAGACCATCTCCCTGCTTGTGTTAACTTTTAAATAGTTATTTCCTAATCTCTTCTCTCATACAAATGAATGATCACCTTCCTAATGCTACACAAGGAGTAGGAAGCTTTGTTAAAGCCATAGTGGCATGTAAACAAAAAAAAAAGTGTTTTGGATTAGCCTCTTCCCACTGGAGCCACAATCCTCGGTTTTCATCTTCCGTTCCACCGTAGCAGCACCTTTCCCCTTTTCCTGTCCTCTCTGCTGAGGGGCAGACAGCTGCAGGGCCATTGCCTTGTTATAATCCCGATCGTATATCCCAGCGTTTTGCTTCAGGGGCTTCAACGGCAGTACCGTCTGCCCCTCTACTTCCTCTGTAGGAAAGTAGGGAAAAGCCACGGTGAGGCCAGGGAGTCAGGTGGGTAAGAAAAGGTTATCTGTGGCTACTTGGCGGTGCTGAGAATAGTCCCAAGAAACATGCCAACATCTGTACCATGCCGAGAGCGAGGTTGGAAACCAGCTCTTACCTCTCTTCTCCTCAGCGTGGGGGTGGGGGGGCATGGAGCATCTTCTTCCTAAGCTGCAGCTTTGTGTCAACGAGTTGCATAAGACCATCTATAGAGAAACTATACCATCAACTGCACCAAGCCCATATGGCCATGGCATGCAGAGAGTTGCAACGCCAGTTGCTCCGGGTGGGAGCTGCAGGAGCACGGACCCCCAGTTACACAGGATGCTCCCCCGTGTGGACGATGGGTGTCCGTGCAGGGGAGCGTCTCATGTAAAAAGGGCCAAAGTAAGACTTATTTATTCGGCCAGGTTTTTAAGTAGATGGGGGTCGGGGCTTGAGGATGGACAATTTTATACCATCTCCATTTTCATAGGTTTTTAAATTCTCTTATATTTACATGCGATATATAAAATTTTAATAGTTAATATATATTAAAATATATATCATTTCTCATCGTTTAAAATATATTTTAATATAGATATATTATGTTGTCAACTGCCCTGAGCCTTCAGTGAAAAATAATTATACATACATCAGGGGATGTAGTTGCAATGTACAGTTCTGTCTTGTAGGATACATGGGGCTGTTTTAGCCATTTCACTGAACTCCAAACCGGATCATACTGGGGGGGGGGGAGGGGAGGAGAGAATGCTACTGTCATGAAGTCTTCCAACATAGTTGTTCTTACGCACGAGCGGATAGACAGCGGTAGGACATTCCAACTGTAATTTCCTCCAACAACAGAACAGTCTTCCCTTTGTCTTGCAAACACGAGGTGGTACAGTCTCAAAACCCTAGCTGGAGGAAACTGGGGAGTTGGTAACTGTGCACCATCCCTTGCAAGGAGGAAATCAAGAAAAGGGGGTGCGAGGATAAAGGTCAAAGATATTTATTTCTGAAGAGTAAGTCACAGTGCTGAAGGAAGCAGAGATCATGATCAGGGCAAACCTCTCTCGTTATCACACAAATCTAGGGATGCTACCGGCAGCAGCACAAGCAGTTAAGGGAAAGCAATAGGCAGCACTTCAGAAACCAGATACCAACAGCAGGTCTGTGACTGCTTTAGAAGAGAGTGTACTAGAGCTTTTTGATCTTTGGACCAGGCCTGCCCAATTATGCTTAAATAAGTAAAATGTTCCAAGTTACATAATGGGGATAAAAGGAATTACAGTGAATAATAATTCAGGTTTGTAACGAAGAAACATTGAGCCACGTGGCACTGAGGCGAAGGCGCCAACATCACCTGCTTTGAGGCCAAGGCCTACAAATTTTTATATAAACCCATTCTCTTCAGAAGAGTTTAGGACTCCACGAATACCATACTGCTGGAGCCTGTACTCGCTATCGCCCGACACAGTCAATGCAGCGGAGCTTATGGCCAGATCGTCCACTGGGGTAAATGGATGTAGCTCCACCCGATTTCAAGAGAGCTCTGCTAACTTACACCATTTGGAAACCTGGTTCCCTACGCCTACTGTAGACTAAGGATGTGGGGGGCCACTGCAGTTACAAATCCCACAAGTAGCACTAAAGCTTGTAACTGCTTCCTTTCTTGAACGTTTTCAAGACAAGGATCTGTCTGCAATTCGTAGGTAGAGGGAATGCGGTCTTGGAGCAGAGACTTGAACTAAACGATGCACTAAGTATTTCCAACCCTACAAAATTCTCTGTTTCCCATCGGGCAGAGTCATTGCCCACAAACTCATGGCTCTTTCGAGAGCCACATTTCATCAAATTATAGAATATCAGAGCTCAAGGGTGACCTAGTCCAACCCCCTGCTTGGATGCAGGTCGACGACAGAGACACCATTCCCAGAGGACAGCTGTCCAGCCTCCTTTTGAAAACCACCAGTGACGAGAGCCTACAACCTCCCTAAGGCAACTTGTACCATTGCCACACAGCTATCACTGTTAGGAAATTTTCCCCTGGTATCTAACCAAAATCTACCTTTTCTGCAGTTTGAGCCCATAATTATTAGCCCTGTCCTCTGTAGCCATGCAGAAGAGTTCCTTGCCATCTTCATGGTGGTTCCACAAAGATATTTGAAGCTTTATAAAACACGTATAAGCTCTGCCAGCAGTTTAAAAACTACAGAATACTAAAAAAAACAAAAACAACCTCATTTCACGCTTACAGCTGCAATTCTAAACCCACTCAAGTCAATGGGAGTTTGGCAATGGACTTCCATAGGTTCAGGAGAGCAGCTACAGCAAACAGCACAAAGATATCTACTTTCTGGGGGCAATGGGAGTTGCTATACAGGGCCAGATTTTCAGAAGAGCTCATTGCCTACTTGGTCACCTAAATGAAGATGCTCCAAAGTCCTCAGTTCCCATTTTCCCGAGTGAAAACTCCTGGGTGGGTGCTGAGCATTTTTGAAGACATGGTCTGTAATTTACATTAACTAGCTCATATTTATGAAGCACTTTGAAATGGAAGAACACTACACGAGCATTATAGCATTTACTTTAATGTGTGTTATTTTTAGCTTTTAACTCAGTATTCCCAGGCCATTACTTAAAAGCACGCCAGAGTCATGTGCTATACACTTTGTCATTCAACCCCCCACCCTGTTACTAGCAAGCAAAGTTTAAAGTTTTGAAGCCATAACCCTGGAACATCGATTTGTTATAGCTGAACAAACCAGACTATAAAATCCTTCCTTCGCAAGCTTTGTGCAATTATCCAGAATTACTTACATTGAGGTTTCGTAACATTTTAAAAAAAATATTATTTTTAAACACACATAGGACTGGGCAATTTATCAGGAAAACTAATGTTCCCTCTCTTATGCCGTGTTCTTCAAAACAAATGCGGATTAAAAGAACATGGTATGTGGGTTTAAAAAGATCACCCATTTATCCTGTCAAAGGAGATCCAACAGTCTAATTAAAACAATCACATGAAGATTAGTTATGAGACTTCCCGTAAGTTCTTGTTCATCAATTATGGATTGTTCCATTACCTCACCATTCGATATCAGAACTTATCGAAATTTCTGACTCCCATAAAAACAAGTTTTTTCATAAAGATAATACTAAAAGTTACCTGGTAAAAATAGTTTAGGCCATTTTACAAGCCTAACGCTGTTTGTGTTTAAAAACTAAATGCTGTCTCTTATGTGCCTACAGATTATTTAAGTTTAGACCAGTTGTTTTTCTTCATTCTTCTCTCAAAGCATAGTGCATCATGAAATAGAAGATAGCCAATGAAAGAGAATGCAACAAAGAGTTTATTCAGACCTCATGTAGGAGGAACCCCAATGAGGAAAAAAAAAATAATACTTCCATTTCATTCGTACATTGTCCAAAACCGACATGGCCTCCACTATCAAGAGACTTGTCTTCTGTACAAAGCGTTATATTTGCCCTTTACTGAAAAAGGCCAGCTACCATGCTTGTCACAGTGAAAAGTGTTAAAATAAAAACCTCACCTGCCTTAACATCTGTAGCCGGAGTCCATGAAAATGATCACAACCTCATGCTATTTCAAGCTTCTATACGAACACTTCCCAAACTGTTCTCTGTTTAGCGCATTCTATGCAAGCAGGAAGCTTTCAGCGGCTACATACAGAAATACAATTCTGACAAAGAACAAACAAAAGATGGCTTTTAAAGAAAATATTCTTTAGTGAAACAAGTGTATAAATAGTATCCAATGTTCCTGCATTTTACAGACATTGGAAGTACATAGAAAGGTATGATTTAAAGGGGTACTTCATGCAATTAAATCCTTAACTAAACTCATTTTAAAGAAATGTCTCGGTTTATAGGCAGATCTTCATCGATAACACACTGGGAAGCTTCTGAAATCCATTCCCAAGCCATTGTCAATGAGCCAACCTCCCCCCCATCCCCAAAAGAATTGCTGACAGAAACAGGAACACTCAGAAATGTTTGCTTGCAAGAAATAAAGTCAGCTTCTGGGAGGGCTAAACTTTGCACTCAGTGGAGAGGCTGGATTATACAGGCCCTTTAGCTAGCTCCCACACAACCAACACTTCTACCCCTCGAGTCATTTTCATTTCCTCGACTGTTAATTCTGAAAGCCAGCTTTTCTTCAGTTCACCCCGTCCGTCCCCCTCCCAATAATCTCTGGGATTACTCTCTCGTCATGCAATTGTTCTCTTTCTCCAAGTGGGGGAGCGCTGCGCCTTGCCACCCTGTCTCCGTCCCAGTAGGAGTGAACGACTTAAAAAGGAAATATATTCAAAGCGGTTAGGCTGAAACTGGGCAACTTTCACCACCAGTAAAAGTTGCTCTGGTAAAATACGACCCTGCTGCAGTCCCTCAAGTGATTTTGTTTACTACGATTCTCCTGCTTTTTGTAAAAATGTTTTAACCACTGCCAAAGAGTCTCACAAACAGAGCTAGCCACCTGACAAAAAGTATAAAGTAAACAAGGGAGAACAAAAAAACTAGATGAAATAACATTTCCCCCTCTAACCTCTCTGCCAGCCAGGATTTACTACGGCTGTTAGTTTTACAAGAAGGCATGCCATTTTCAGATGGAACGTTTAACATGGACAGTATTCCTTCAAATCAGAGGTGGGGACTAAATGAAAACCCAGGGCTACTTTTCATTTCGCCCCTTCGCCATTCCTGGCCCTGGCCCCTGGAACCAGCTCCTGCCCTCAAGTACTGCAAGGCTAAGCTCAGGGTAAGGAAGCAGAGAGGATGAGGACATTCACTCAAGGATAGAGGAACAGATCCACTGCACACTAAAATGATCTGGACCTTCCTCTTCCCAACCTCTCTTTGGGCACCCCTAGTTTCCATGCAGCGCTCGGAGTCTGTACTCATTTTTAAAGTGTCCCCCCCCAGGGGAGAAAAGGTTCCTCACCCCCTTTAAATAGAAGTCCTACATCAAACCACTGCCCTAGATTTTCATAAAATTGTTTAATCATGTTATGACGGGGTGGGTTCATAACAATTCCTTACCAATCAAGACCTAGCATGAATGCAGGCAAGGGCTAAAACAGTCACTAACACCACCCAACGATCCGAGCAGATCGCATTCACCGCTGTTCTACTCAGAGAGCTTAATCCTTTTTCTCCCTGGTTAGATTGGACTTCTCAGAATTACCCCCTGCCCCCTCAACATGCAGCGCTCAATATCCCTTTGGTTCTCGGGTGCAGGAGCAGTTTTAGTGAGAGGCTACACGTTTCTGGGTTTGTTCCAATGCCTCCACTTCTGACACCGTCCCCAGGGTGTGAAATTTGCAGGCGCCAGGGAGCCACTCGCACACGGAAAACTCAGGCTGGCAACTAGTTTAGAGGGCAAGAACAGTTTAATATCTCAGGATAAAGCTCCCGGACTTCGATCTGAAATTTCATGCCCTGTGTACGTCTCCGGTAGCTGACATTATCTCCTCATTAATACCTGGAAAGCATAGGCCCAAGGTTGGCTTCACCCCGCCACCCTCATCCATTTTGCAGCAGAATTCTTACCCTCCTTAATTGCTCCCAACAGTCCAGCAAACCCATTTGTCTCTCCTCACATGTTCAAAAATAAAACACTTATTAATTCTTTAGTCACTTGTCCAAACTTCCTCTTAACCGTCCTAACGTCCGTATACTTTACCTGCCTGGTTTATAAGGCAGGGGTGTTTGTAAGGTTTGTAACTGAGGCTCCAGGCCCTTTCAGCTCTGGAATCTGGCCCTTTCCACCCAGTCCCTACGTCTAACCACTGAAAACCTGCGTTCAAGGTAAGAGAGCAGGGACAAGGGCATGCACCAAGGACACGGGAGCATTCCAGGATCTGGGCCCTGCCTTTTCTTGAGTGCACCCCCTCCCCCAACTTCTATGCAGCCCTTTGAGTTTGTACCAATATTCAAAAGGAGGGAAAAGGTTCCCCACTCCTGTTGCAAGGGCTTTACCGGCACAGAAAGGTCATTTTTCTAACAGACACCTGTTTGGTTTACACACTAGCCTTAGCGCTAACTCATTTATTGATTTTGATTCCTTTCTTATATTCCGGTAGATAGACGTACCTGTGATCATTCTAGCATGCCGGAATACTTTCCTTGCTCAGTACAAAGATTTTATTTCCTTCCTTTTGTCTTTATAGTTTTAGCTAGAGGCCTCATTTTTTTCCCTCAAGGTGAGTCAGAGTCCTCGTTTTCAATAGTCTCTCCCTGAGAACATTAGATTAAATTATGTTGTGACGTTACTATGTGAATTTAATCATGTCTCGCACAAACAATGTGCCCTTGACTGAACGGCTGAGGTCGGCATCGTGAGTTAAATCTTCACAATCATGTCAAAACATGATTGAGATTTGCAATCGGTATTTCCTGAGCCAACCCCCCTGTGCCAGTTAGGCCTAAATGGAGAGCTACCTCTCCTCTTCCGGGGTGACATTGTCTTTCCCATCCCTGCCAATGCCATATGCTTTGCACGACCCGGGCACTGACCCGTCTGCAACCAAGTTACAGTCTAGCAACGGGCCACCTTCTCCGCTAGGGCTGCAAGCTTCAAGGTAGTTGCTCACGAGGAAGCTCGGTCAGGATTGCAGAAGATTCGCTTTCCTCCATTCCCTTCTCTTGCTCTGGGCCAAGTCACAGTCCCCTCTCTTTTACTCCCCCCAGAGTACACACGAGTAAAGGTGCTCATTGCACCCAAGACTGTCTCTCTGCCGTCTCCCCCCCCCCCCTTCTCTTGCACTGGCCGAATCAGAGACCCTTTCCGCCCCGTTACTCCCGAGTAAACATGCTCTGAACGGCAGAAGATGCCTTTCTCCCTACTTTGTTGGCACTGACCGCAAGTCATAGCCACCCCCCACCCTGTTACTCACCAATAAGCAAGACTGTCTCTCCACTGTTCTGTTGCACTGACTCGCTTCCCTGGCCAAGTCACAACCCCTGAGCTTACTCACAAGGAAGCATGCCCAGGACTGCAACCAAGCTGCCACCCCTTCACTGACACTGAAGTCACAATATACACACACACACGCACGCGCGCGCAGCTTACTCATGAGTAAGCATGCTCAGGATTACACCCCCTTGCGCCCTTCCCAGTTACTCACAAGTAAGCAGGCTCAGAATTGCCCCCTTTGCACTGACAAACTCCGGGATCTCCCCCTAGCTTACTCATGAGTAAGCAAGTCCAGGGTTGCAACCAAGCTTCCCCTCCAGTCCCCCCCAGGTTACTCACGAGTAAGCATACTCAGGACTGCACCCCCTGCACTGACTAAGTCACAGACACACACACCCCGTTCACCCACGAGCAAGCAGGCTCAACCCCCAAGTTCCTCACGCGCAAACAGGTTATGGGGTTGCCCCCCGTTCCTCACGCGCAAGCCTCGCGGGGGAGGCTCACACACCCCCGCGGCCCCTACTCACCGGCCGGCCCCTTTCCCTCAGAGACGCCGCCGCCGCCGGCTTCAGGACCCGGATACAGACCCGCCGCGTCGAGGATGTGAGCTCAACGGCCCCGCGCGCCTCCCGCCCGCCCGGCGCCTCCCCCTGCGCGCCCGGCCCCGGCCCGGCCTACCCCCCGCTTCTAGGGGGCTCGCTCTCCCC
>QEPC01000155.1:1625570-1643428 GCA_003113815.1 Sphenodon punctatus | reverse complement strand
TTTAGAAGCTCCTGGTTCTTCCATAAAGGCCTTGAGGACAAAGAATGGTTGCTTGGTGCTGCTTCTCTGTAAATGGGAGAGTAAAAGCTTGGCCCTGCTTCCCCGGAAGTGACAGCAATGTGGTCTTTTTAGCAAGGAAATAGCTATTTGTCAGCAAAACTCTGCCCTTCCTCCTCATGGCCCTAGGTTCTACTCTTTGCTGTGCCCCCTTAGCTTCCTCTCTTGTTCAGACTCACTTTGACTGCCCTAAACACTCGGCCAGGGCTGCTTCTGCTGCTCATTTTTCTTGTTCACTGGAGCTGCTGCTGCTGCTGCCGCCTCAGCTGAGACTAGAATCCAGGACTGTGGGAGCTGTAGCCCAAAATGCAGCCAACAGGTGGGGCCTAATTAGTGACCAGCTCTTTAACTAATGGGACTATCATTAGTCTCTGTCTCTAGTAGCCAAGCATTGGTGTTGACTATCTCTGCTTAACCAAGAAGCCTAACTAGTGGTCAGGCTGGCTTTGTGGTTAAAGTGCCTACCCTTGGATTTAGAAGCTCCATCTTCAATTCCTGGTTTCTCCATGAGGGTCTTGGAATGGTCCCTTGGTGTGGTTTATCTAAATTGGAGAATAAGAGCTTGCCCTTGCTTTCCAGAAGGTGTCAGCAGTGGTGTCTTTTTAGTAATGCATCTATGATTATAATTGTCAGCAAAACTCTACCCTTCCTCCTGCTTTCTAGTCACTTTGACTGCCCTTGCTCTGCTGTGGGTTCTTCTGCATCTCATCTTGCAGGAGCTGCTGCTCTCTCTTTCTTCTGTGGAGCCTCAGTGGTGACTAGAGCCCACAACCATGGGAGCTGTAGCCCAAAAATGCAGCTGCTCAGCCAACAGGCAGTGCCGGATTAGCAGCCAGCTCCTTAACTAATGGGATGACTTGTATAGATGTTGGCTATCTCTGCTTAACCCAGTGATGGAATCAGTTGGCAGGTTGGCTTTGTGGTTAAAGTGCCTGCCCTTGGATTCATTGGTTCTAGGTTCAAATCCTGGTTCCTCTAAAAGGGTCTTGGGGCCTTAGAATGGTTAATTGGTGTTGCTTATCTGTAAATTAGCAATTGAGTCTTTTTAGCAAGGAACTGTAACTATGGTTGTCAGCAAAATTCTACCTTTCTGGTTTCTAGTCTATGCTGTGCCCCCCTCTGGTTACCCTTGCTCTGCACCTCCTGTTTCTCTCTTGGGAGCTACTGCTCTGTCATTCTTCTATGGGGCCTCAGGGGAGACTGGAACCCACAACCATGGGAGCTGTAGCCCAAAATGCAGCCACTCACCCAACAGGCAGGGCTTGAGTGATAACCAGCTCCTTAACTAATGGGACGCCTTGTCAATGTGTTAGCTATCTCTGATTAACCTGGCTTTGCATGCAGGGCTCAGGCTGCCCTTGTGGTTAAGGTGCCTGCCTATGGATTCAGGAGTCCAGGTTTAATTCCTGGCTCTGCTATGAGGGTGCTAGTGTGGCTCATTGGCTGATGAGGTACTTGGTCCTGCTTCTCAGGAGAGGGCAGCAGTGTTTTCTTTTTAGCAAGAATCTTTCAGCAAAACTCTTCTCTTCCAGGTTCTATGGAGCTTGGGGGAGGTCCTGGCCTTCTCTTGCTGGAACTGCTGCCTTGTTTGCTTGTGGGGCCTGGAACCCATGACCATGGGAGCTGTAGCCCAATGCACAGTCACTCACCTAGCAGGCAGGGCCTGATGAGCAACCAGCTCCTTAACTTATGGGACGCCTCGTCAATGTGTTAGCTATCTCTGCTTAACCCAGCTTTGTGTGCAACATGTAGGCTGGCCTTGTGGTTAAGGTGGCTGCCTGTGGATTCATTGGTTCCAGGTTCAAATCCTGGTTCCTCCAAGGTCTTAGAATGGTTAATGGTGTTTAGCAATTGAGTCTTTTTAGCAAAATTCTACCCTTCTTCCTGGTTTCTAGTCTATGCTGTGCTGTGCTGTGCTGTGCCCTACCTCTGGCTGCCCTTGCTTCTGCTGGGAGTTCCTCTGCACCTCCTGCTTCTCTCACAGGGGCTGCTGCCCTGTCATTTTTCTACAGGGCCTCCGCAGAGACTAGAACCCATAACCATGGGAGCTGTAGCCCAAAATGCAGCCACTCAGCCAACAGGCAGGGCCTTATAAGCAACTAGCTCCTTAACTAATGGGATGCTTCATCAACGTGTTAGCTGTCTCTGCTTAACCCAACTTTGCATGCAGGGTTCAGGTTGGCGTTGTGGTTAAAGTGCCTGCCCTTGGATTCACAAGTTCCAGGTTCAAATCTGGGTTCCTCCATGGGGGTCTTGGGACCTTAGAATGGTTGATTGGTGTTGCTCATTTGTGAATTAGCAATTGAGTCTTTTTAGCAAGGAACTGTGATTATATTTGTCAGCAAAACTCTTCCCTTCCTCCTGGTTTCTAGTCTATGCTGTGCCCCTTGCAGCTAGCTGTCTTTGGCTGCCCTTGCACTGCCAGGGGTTCCTCTGTGCCTCCTCTCATGGGAGCTGCTGCTGCCACTATCTCATTCTTCTATGCAGCCTCAGTGGAGACCAGAACCCACAGCCATGGGAGCATAGGTCAAAATACAGCCACTCAGCCGACAGGCAGGGCCTGATAAGCAACCTGCTCCTTAATTAATGAGACTGCTTGTCAATGTGTGTCTCTGGTAGCCACATATAAGTGTTAGCTAACCCTGCTTAACCAAGAAGCATGCTTAGGAATCAGGCTGGCCTTGTGCTTACATTTGTAAACCATGGATTCAACTGGTCCAAGTTCAACTCTTGTCTCTTCCTTGGGGGCCTTAGAATGGTTGATTAATGTCATCTCTAAATGGAGAAGTAAGAGCTTGGCCCCATTTCTCAGGAAGTGACAGTGATTAGATCTTTTTAACAAGGCATCTGCAATTGCGTTTGTCACCAAACCACTGCCCTTCCTTGTGGGCCTAGTCCACGCTGTGCCCGGTTAGCGTCTTTTCTTGTTTTAACTCACTTTGACTGCCCTAAGCACTCTGCCGGGGCATCTGCTGCAGCTCATCTTCTCTCATTAGAATAGCTGTTGCCTTATTTTTCTACAAAGGTTTGCACGGAGAAGGACTAAGGGAGCACAGCCAGCATTAGAACCCAGACCCATAATCATCACAGACCCAAGACATAACCACTAAGTCAAGGGGACGGGCCCATTTAGGCAAATCTAGCAAACAACTATTTAACTAATAGCTCTAGTCAATGAAGTGAGTACTAACGTGCAGAAGGGAAGGGCAAGGCTGACCGTGTGGTTGTAAGGTTTGCCTGGGATTCATAAGGTCCAGGTTCAATTCCTTGGGGCTTAAAATGCTCCTTTGATCTCCCTGAGCGTTGACTGATCATCTTTGAATGGGGGTAGCAGCTGGGGGTGTGCATATTCCATTTAATACAATATTTAAAGAGTCCATTTTGTTTTGTTACTGTAATAATGAAGGCTAGCAAACAGTTCCAAAACATTTTGGAATACTAATGAAAGTTTTCAGAAAAACTGGGAAATGCATTTCTGCCTGTAAGTGCTTTGATTTACATGTTTTTGTATGAAATTTGTACAGATTGTACTCCTCAAGCAAGGTATTATCACCTCCAAATTACAGAAAGATTGGTTAAAGGATCCAGATTTTATAAACAATTACAACCATGCGTGCACAAACCGTGAAATTTTAACGTCTTTATGTTCCATTCAATTTGGATGGAACTTGGACAGATTGTACCCATTAACATCGGGATCATCCCTGCCACGTTTTAGAAAGACTGTATAGAGGGCCCTAATTTTATAAGCAATTTAATTTTCATGATTTTTACAAAAGTTGTACAAATAGTCCTGAACATTTGGGGGGGGAGAAATGAAAATTTCAGGATGTAACTGGGACTTCAGGCTGCAAGGCATAAGGGAGGAGAAGCAGCCCAACAATCAGGAGCCAAGATTGACACATCCAGGCTGGGCAACTGGCATTCTGGACACATCCTGCAGCACCGTGACAGAGGACATAAGAGAATCCCAAGCAGATGCTTCCAGCTTCCCAGTAAGGAACGAGGAGGCGGTTAGGGAAGTTTGGGGGCCTAGCACCGAATGAGGATACATGTTTGACATTTCTGTTGGCTAATTGGCAACACAAAACTACCTTGTACCACTGTAACAAACGTCAGAGAATCCCAGGCTCATTCTCTGCTGATGCTTTCTAGAGTTCCAACTTGTCGGTAGCCAATCGCTGCCATCAGGCAGGCTTGGGGACACGAAGGGGTTGCATCTATAAGCTTCTGTCAAGTTGCATGGCCCCCACCCAGGGCTAGATCTTTTGTGGCTCCCAGTCTGGCTCACCGCGCGTAACTACGTATGCTGCCTACATCTGCCTTCACATCAACCTCGCTCCAAGAAGATCTCCAAATCTAATTTCTGATTTCCACTGATGTCCACATGTGCTGTGGGTGCCGGTGCTGCCCCATGGGGGCAATTACTACACCTGCCTGAGTACCCCCCAATGTCTCCTGCCCCTCTGCCATCCTCTCAACCAGTTGAAGCCATTACAGGCTAATTAAGACAGTCGCTGGTGGTTCAATGCTTGGCAGTCCTCTCCCCCCCCAGGGTAGGGGAAAGATCAGAGAGAGATGACATACAGTAGGACACAGGACAGAGCAAAGTCCAGCTATACCATGCCTGTAGCTTCTGTGCCAGGGGTTGCGCTCTGCCAGTGTCAGCTCTGTGCTGTGCCCGCTGGCTGCATGGTGATCTTTCTGTCACACTGGGGAACCCTCTCAATTCTGGGGATGGAAAACTGTCAGGGACCTCTATCCCTGCATAAGTTTTAACAGGGACGTCCAACCGCCAGTCCGTGGCCCAGTTCCCTGTAAATGTGGCTTGTGGTTGCTGGCAGTAGCAGCTAGGGATGGGCGAACAGAACCGAGTTCGGAAATTCGGTTCAGTTTGGTTCGGTCGACCGAACTTCCGAACAAAGTTCAGAAATTCAAACCCCATTGAACTAAATGGAATATTATCTTTTAGGGATGGGCGAACAGAGCCGAGTTCGGAAATTCGGTTCGGAAGTTCGGTTCAGTCGACCGAACTGGTCGAGTTCGGTCCAAACTTCCGAACCTCGTTCGCCCATCCCTAGTGGCAGCTGGCTATGGGGGGATGCAGAAGGCTCATGCCACCGATTCTGTTGCTTCACACCCATGTGCCAACACCATCCCCAGTCTTCCCCCCACTCCTAGCCAGAGAGCCAGGCAGTGGTGGAAGGCAAAGTTTGCATGGGAGGGAGGAAGGGAGCTGCTGTTCCCCACTGATCAGCTGATTGGGGGAGGGTGTTGTTGCTGAGCTCCCCATTGGGGAATTTTTAAATTGCCTACGTGTCTGCGCCCCAGTGGAAAGCTCCCCTGCTTTAGACCATTTTGTGACATTCTGGCAAAGCAGAACATAATTTATCAAGTTAAATGAGCAAAACTTCCATCAACCCCAGCCACCTCTGTTAGAACAATTGCGTTTATCCCGTTTCCTCTGGAAGGGTTTGAATGGAGACTTGGACCCTGGGGACCACTTCCCACCAAGCCAAGCCAGAGCACAGGAGTCTCTGCAGTGGGTTATGGATGCTTCCCCGTTTCCCTTAATCATGTGAATTGCCCTCCAAGTGACTGCGGCGCTTTGTTCAACTTCCTTCACCATTCAAGATATTCTGAAGGCAAGCAGAATTCTGCAACTGATGATTTCTAAAAATAAAACACTTCATCTGCTGTGGAAACGGATTGCTTTCGGTGTCGAGACATGTAGGAACACAAGATCAACCAAGTTTTGCTAGTTAGTTTGCCTCCCTGTGAGTAGTAGGATGTGCGAATGCGGTTTGGAGTTCGGACCAAACTTGGTCTGTTCGGACCTCCGAACCAAACTTAAAAATGACCGAACAGTTCGGTCATGTTCGGGTGAGTGGATGAGTTCAGGGGCGGGAAAAACGTGACTGGAAGGGGGAGGCAGCTGAGGCGTAGACTTCCTGGCACCATGGGTGGAGACCAGGGGTTGTTTCAGGGCCATATTACACCGAAACAAAATCTTCAGATTCAGTATTGGTATCAGTAGCGCTATTTTTGAATGTTCGGCCAAGTTCGGCTTAACCGAACTCCGCCGAACCGAACCCGAACTCAGGTTTCGAACTGAACGTCCAAACCCTGTTCTGTTCGCATATTCCTAGTGAGTAGGTACCACCCTCTCTCTGGAGGTTTTGGAAGAAGCATTAACCAGGATTAAATCATTTCAAAGGCAGGTCGTTTCTTGCCATGTTCATGGTGGAGAGAGAGAGAGAGAGAGAGGCCCACCTAATTAGTTTGAGGGCTTGGATAAAAATTTGGGAAATGTTCCAGAAAAATGGGAAACTCACCCACTCAGCCTAGAATTCATGTGTTTCAGAACTTCCAGACGTCCAGCTCTGCACTTCGAGTCCAGAACTGAAAGGCTGAAGAATTACCATCCATCTGCATCCCTTGAGATTTCAGTAAATACTTTTACTTGCAGGATCCCCTCTCCTGGTATGCTGTTCTACAGGTGTACAAGAAGCTTGAGAGAGAACCATGAACCTAGGGAGAAATAATCATTTATTTAATCAAGTTTATACTCTGATCTTTCTCCAGGACTAAGAGAACTTCAGCATATATAAACGTGTAGAATCATAAAAATCCCCCTAACCTCCCCCCCCCCGCAAAAAAAACTTTAAAACCCCTTCTGCCCCCAACCCTAGCCCCTGTCTCCAAAATGCCTAGTCAAACAGAAACGTCTTCTGCCGCCTCAGGCTTAGACAAATCTCCAACGGGAGCCACCAAGAGTGCCGCTCTGTGCCCCCTTGTTGTGGAAACTTGGAAAGGGGCAGGAAAAAAATCCCAGTCCGGAAACCCAGTCTTGGAACTACCTGACCCCTAACAGTACCGACAGCAGAAACCTCAAAGAACCCTCCTTTCCTTTTCCTTTGGCAAGGCTTGAATCGCTTGTCAAGCCAGTAAAGCATCTTTGACTGAACCGAAAGTTGAATTGAGTGAAACGCTAAAAGGTGAACGTGTACAAGTGCATTCACCGTCCCGGGCCAGCGATCCGTCTAGTCCAGCATCCAGTCCGCCCTGGCTCCTGGTGTCAGCCAGACACTTTGTAGGAGATCAATATCCGTCTGAGCGCACTGCCAGTCTCCCCTGTGCTGAGAACAATTCTCCTTTGATTGCTGCCACCGCTGTCCCAGGAGAAAATAACCATTGCACGCGCCGACGTTAAAGCTACAGTTTGGGCACGTTGAAGGTAAACCATGAATGAGTCTCGGGCTGAAAGGGGCCAAGTGCAGACCACCACTATGCTTTGTGGGCCCTTTCCAGAGCCCCCAAACACTGACAGACTGAGCTCGGGAAGGGAGCAGAGAGGAGGGCAGGTATACAAGGAGAGGGGACAGATCGCACTGACAAAGGCAGCCCGTGGCTAGTTTTATTTGGCCCCTTTCCAGTGCCTGGATCTGACCGTTGGACCCGTTCCTACCCCCAAGCACTGATTTAGCTCAGGGTAAGGAAGCCTGCGCACACGATAGGGGGCAGATCCATGGCAAAGAACCATGTTCTTCCTGGTCATATCCCTTAAGCACCCTCTCTTCCAACTTCTCTGCGGGCCTTGGAGCTTGTACTTATTTTCAAAGTGGCCCTCGGGAAGGAAAGGTTTCCTCCATCCCTGCTTTAATTTGACACCACCCCCACCACCACCCCCGGCAACTCCAACATGGTGGCTCAATTCCCGGAACCCCTCAAGGTTTGAAGTAGAAGGCAAAGTCCCACGAGCCCAGTAGAGCATTCCCTGTCCTGAGGAAGGAGAGGTATATTCATCAAGTCCATCTTCCTGCACGTGGTCCTCGGAAGAACGGAGGCTTTGGAGGATCCAACGCAACAGAGCAGGCAGCTTTGTTCCGCCAGTTTCTGTTTAGCAAGAGTCGGGTCCTGCCCTAGCATCCGAAAAAGAGCTTAGAGCCCCACTGAATAATCAAAGCAAATAATGAATTCATCAGATTGCTATATTTAAATCAGCAATTTCACAGCTTGGGTTCAAATATACAGCTTTTTTTAAAAAAACAAAAAACCACTGATTTCAAATTTGCCATTTTCATAAGTGCATGTTCCTTGTTTTGTTAAGTGCAAAGTGATGCACGTAAGAAAAATCTTAATTCTACAGGCACCCTGGAAGTATCCACTCACAAGGGCTTTTAAGATGGAGGTCTTTCTGGAAGGTTATTTCTCGAAGTCTGCCACTTGCAGATGACGTTCAGCTAGTGGGGTCCTTGATGGAAACATTGCTGGGTGTCAGCAAGAGGACAGTGTGGTGCTAAAGAACAGCCATGCGTTTAGAACAACTTGTAACAGATGAACAAGCTAAACTAGATAATGGGTGTCAAGTGCAGAGAAACAGTCTCTTTCCTCCTGTTTAGAACCACCACCATCAACAAGAATCCAGCTTCGTCATGAGGTTATCGGAAACTGGGCATTGGAGGCCAAATTTTCTGTTCCCCTTAGATAGCTCGGGGGCATATAATCTCTGGGCAATCGTTTTTACCAAGAGATGACCAAGGAGTAGAAGTTCACAGAAGCATGAGTGATGTGAAACAAGCAGATAAGGAGCCGCGGGTACAACTGTAACAAATTTAAATTCAGGTACATTTCTGAAAACAAAATATCCACATTCAGTTCACAAATTCAGGGCTAAAAATGCATGAGTTCCACATAATTGTGGGGGATTTTTTGTTTTGTTTTTACTCTATAGGTCATAAGTATATACGCGTAATGGGCAGGCGTGTCAACAAAAGAGGCACCAAGACCCAAATACACGCCCTGGGCATTTTGCTTTGACGTTTCTGTAGGTAGGTATTTGCATTAAATCAAGTTAAGTTGCTTTAAAAGATGGCTTTTCTTTGTTTTTGCAGCTGTGTATGATTAAGTGGAAAAGATTAAAGCTTTTCCCCCCCAAGGAGAGATCTTAAATAGCTCCAGCGATTGTACTTTCAAAGACAACATGGTAGAAGGTCAAATCAATATTTTTATTTTTGTAACTACATTGAATTAAAGAACCTTTTCAGAGGCGTAAACTAGATTAACGCAGAGAATGGAATTAGGCCCCCTTCTCTACCCATTCTCAGCAGCAGGTGTGTAGCTAGGCCCTTGAACCTTTTTTTATACTTCCCAGAGATAACTTTAAAAAAACTTGTTAGAAAAGATCAGTCTTAAAAGCCTGGAGGATTAGCTCGGGGGAAGGGAGGGACTGAAACCCCCAACAAGTTTTTGTGTGGCTTCCTTCCAGTTGCTGAATCGGGCCCCTGGATCCTGTCCAGACATCAAAACACTGAAAAGCAGAGATGAGGGGGCGCGCACACACACACACACACACAGAGATCCAAGATCAGAACCCTCCTCTTACACGTATCCCTTATGCACTCCCTGCCTCCAATTTCTATATGGCCCTTGGAGCTTGTATTAATTTTCAAAGTGGTCCCCAGGAAGGAAAAGGTTCCCCCACCCCTGGATTAAATCCTCACAGAATGTGTAGGTTGTAGGATCAGAGTCTACAGAATGTATCTTTTTCCTGTCGGTTCATAATTTATGTAGTGCTTAAATATTAAAACTGCTCAACCCTTGTCTTGTTAATCCTCGTAACATTCCTGTGAGGCAGTTTGCTGATGGGGAAGGCAGGCTGAGATGGCAATCAGCACAACAGTGAAAGGGAGGCCGTGGCTTATGCCAGGATTTAACAGGTAGCTTCCAGCGCCCTCTTTGATAAATAAAAAGGTGTTCTCTTATTTATTAGAATGATGTACAACTAGGAGATATGTCAAAGGGCTCACCTCCAAATTCGACGTAGTCTAGAGAGCTGTGTAAGAGACGGGAATGAGTGCACACTTGTTACAAGGGTCAGCAAGTCTGGAATTCGATTTTAGATTTAGTTTTGTGAATGGAATTAAAATGCTGTTTACCTTGCTTCTTTGATTGTTATTGATAAGTGGGAAGGCAAGAGATAAAAGCAGGCATTTGCCTCCGCTATCATTTATTATTACCTTTCCTTGGAAATCCTTCATCTATTCAACACTGGACAACACGTGTAGCCAAGCCAAACTAATATTTCCAAGTAACATTCCATGGAATGCTTTACTCAGAATCAAGTTACTATACCCTGCTCCTCTCTGTCCACTTGCTTTCTACTAATCAGTGCAGCCATCGGCCTGGCATTTGTTCTTTGTTATGCATGGGCGGGGGGGAGGAATCTTTTTATTTAGATATTTACAGGGTCTCTTACTGTTTCATTTTATTAGCAACTCAGGTTAGATAAGCATCGCAGTAGCGGTTTCTATTACAGAGCTCTTTAGAAACCTAGCGTGAAATTCTATCCCGTATGAAAAATTGATGGAAACTTTGCCGCTGGCTTGAATGGAGCTAGGATTGTGCTGTTCCGCAGAGTCTTATTTTAGCTATTGCAAACACTCCAAGAGGGAAGGTTCAATACCAGGGTTTTTCTCCATACACTGAAGCTTATATATTTTTCCCCAATAAAACAAACACACACTTCTGTCACACAAGCTATTTATTTCATCTATATCAGGTGTGGAGAACCTCAAGGCCAAAGGCCAAATGTGGTCCAAGGCCCATTTTTATTTGCCCCCCTTCCAGTTCCTACACCCAAGCACTGAGAGTGAGCACAGGGGAAGGGAGCACATATACACATATGGGTCAAGTGGGCACGCACACAAGGACAGATCATGGCACAGAGCCTTTAACTTTGTCCCTATGAGTGCACCCTTTAATTCTGCCCCCCACCCCCCGGACTTATGTGGCACTTTGAAAATGCGCCAAGCAGCCCCTGGGAAGGAAAAGATTCCGCACCCCAACTATACCCTCCTCACAAACAGCTGCACCGATTGTGAACATTCCATTATCGATCTACTCTCTGTAGCAGGAGTCAATTTATGGGCAACTTGGGGAACACAGGGCCTTCCCGGGGCATTCCCCCCCCCCACCTTAGAAACCATCACCAGAGGAAGCCAAGACAATAGAAACCTGCCTTAATAGCTTCAACATCCGTTGCTGCCATGCTGCAAAGTTACCCACATTTAGCAACAAAGCTCCTCCACAAAGTTTGTCGTTAGAGAAAATAGCTATGACCACTGACATAAATCAAGGTTTCCTCATTAAGGTCTACACAGCCATATTCCCTTGAAATGTTTTCTTGGAACTACAATTAAATAAACCCCCTTTTCCACATTTCAGATGTTCCATATGCACTTCTGCAGAGGCCCAAAAGAAAAAAAAATCCCGCCCCCCATTTTTAAATTTTTTTTTTTTTTAAGGGAGGAGAGTTGTGGTCCTTAAGGCGTTCTTTGCTTTTTGCATATTACCGTTTCAGGCCACTTTCACTTAAGACAATTTTTCACACAGATTTAATAGCACCACAAGTTTCATGCTTATGTGAACACGCTTTTCCGCATCCTTCACACGAGCTCGGCTAAATATAATCACATATGCCAGAGTGGGGGGGAAATTCGACTTTTACAGTGATGGGGGTTATTTACTGTGAAATTTGCAACAGGGGAATGCAGTGCTCATCATGGGTATCACCATTACGTGAAATCTGTGACGTAGGAATGCTTGGGATAGGATATTTCCCGATTTGGACATTACTTAAAGCTTGTGCAAGGGTGAAATTTGAAATGTGAGAAAGATATGTTGTTTTTTTCCCGCCCGAATGGGTGACGTGAGCTCACAACAGTCACAGCAAATCCCTCCTGTAAGAATGGGTACCAGCTGTCTCATCCAGCAATCGGCAAAGTCACAGACATTCACGGAATACCATACATCACAGAAGATAGTTACGTGAGAAAGCAGCCTCAGTGAATAACTCCATACCAACTCTCCCACCAAATTATCTCACTGTAAAAACTGCTTCACGTTCAGCAATCAAGAGACATCATTCTACTGAGAGCTGTACGCTGTCTGTCTGTTTCTGTGGTTGCTGCTGATCATACTTCCGAGCTGGAAAAGAGAGAGAGAGATTGAGAGATTAAAGCAGTGCAATTGAAGCACATTACCCATTACCTTATTAAAGCATGGGAACATAACATTAGCTCCAAGAGGAGTCTTGGTCTGTTAATGTATAAATGTTTGTTTGAAGAACTAGTCATTTTGCAAAACATTTCCATTTATATATTGGAAGCAAGAACTTGTTCAACTCCAGAAAAATCTAGAGCTAACTTTCATCCTTTATTAATAGAGTATAGCCGTTCCCAATACAACATTCAGTTCATTTCTGTAAATTGGAGATAGCATGCATGAATACAAGTGTATCAACAGTGCTGCAGGGCAAAGCGGGTACGACTCCATTTCAATTCATCTTTGGAGTACGACTACAAGCCATTCTCTTATCTAAAAGGATCTAGCAGTTCTACTGTTCCGCTCTTGGAGACCAGCGCCCGAGACATTTCTTTAGATTGTTACCAAGCATGTGCAGGTTTCAAACAGACTCGACTCTGCCAGCTTAAAACGTAGATCAACTATGTATGGGAATGTCCCGTAACTTCAGAAGGTGGGAGGAGGATTTTGTCCACAGTCTATCTAAAAAAGATAGATCTAAAGCTTCCTGGTGGAAGGGCAGGAAGGAAGAAAGCCAATCTCTTATTTTGAGGACGAACACATGGAAGTCATAGTCCAGGAGTGGGGAACTATCGGGCCCTAAGATGGCTTTTATTTGGCCCCTTTCCAGTTCCTGGATTTGGGCCGTCGATTCAGCCTCTACCCTCCCCTCAAGCACTAAAGCAGGGGTGGCCAGAGTAAGGATGCACGTGATCTACCAGGACTCCTTTCCACTGAACTCTGGCACTCCAGACCAGGTTCCCCCACCCCCTCGCTTTCGCCTCCCAGTTGTAAGGCACCTCAGCAACTGGTCTCTGGAACTGAGAGGAGCCCTCTTCTCTTTCGGGAGAGCCTTCCGCACCAGAGAACCTCTCCTAACCTGTCTCCTCCCTCGAGACAATCCATGGATACTGGTGCTGCTCTCCTCCCCACACCATGATCTACTAGAGACAGGGTTCGAAGGAACACTTATGAAATAGACATGTTGCACGCCCTGCACTGGCCTTAGAAATATGCATAGGTGGCAACCCTTACTGGAGATTACCGATAGATCGCACTCGACCTTTGGCCATTCCTGCGCTAAAGGACTGAGCCGAGGACAAGGAAGCAGAGATGATTGTGCGCACTGAAGGCGATGGATCCATTGTAATAGATCCAGGATCTGGACCCTTCCCTCAGCCAAAGCACACCCTTTATGCACACACAAACCCCCCACCCCTATCTGGACCATGAGCCCTGTGCTGATCTTCAAGGTGGCCCATAGCAGGGGAAAGTTCCCCACTCTTGTTAGCGGTCCACATAGACAAGAACGGGGGGAGCATTGCTTTCACACGAGGGCGCGCTGAAGCGCCTCCCAAACGCCGCATTAAAGGAAAGCCGCCGGAAGTGACGTTCTCCCCGTTGCTGGCGGCGGCAGCTGGAGACACGGGGCTTTGCAGCGGCGTGTTCTTAAGACCTCAATTATTAGGCTTAAGAACACGCCGCTCCAAAGGCCCGTGTTTCCAGCCGCCGGCGGCAACGGGGACAACGCCACTTCCGGCGGCTTTCCTTTAATGCGGCGTTTGGGAGGCGCTTCAGCGCGCCCTCGTTTAAAAGCAGCCTCAGTTGTCTAAGCTCTGAGTCACCAATACTCCATGTCGCCAAAAGGAATGACAAACTATTAGCAAAACAAAAATCATGCTAATCCACTCTGTAAGCATCCAAGCCCCCATAAATGAACTACCCCGCAGAGGGCAAGCTCCTTTATGGCCAGATATACATTTGGAAGCAGACGTTCCTACCACCTTCCACTGTGCAAAATGCCAGAGGAGGAAGCCACTTGCAGAGCTACTCTTGCCCAGAATGCTAGAGGCCTTGATCAATGCAGGCCTAAAACAGCTGGATTACGGCACTCCCATTTCCCACCCCCACCCCCCCTTTCACTGGACACGTGATCCAACAACATTTCTAACATGTTTGCTATAGGGGCAGGGGTAGGGAACCTCAGGCCCAGGGGCCAAATGCAGCCCCTGGCACGTTTTAATGTGCCCCCCACCGTTTCCAGTTGCTGGATCTGGACATAGGTCCTACCTCCAACGACTGAAAGACTGAACTCAAGGTAAGGGTGTAGCAATGAGGGCATGCACACAAGCATAGGGGGTGGATCCATGATACATCTATATCCTTGGCCCTCCTTTGCTTGAGTACACCCCCATCCCCAACTTGCATACGGTTCTTAGAGCTTGTACTAATTTTCAGTATGCCCCCACCCCCCGCCAAGGTGGAAGAGGTTACCCCATCATCCCCACTATAGGATTTGGCGTTATTAACCCACTGATAACTGTGGCAGTTGTCTGGGACGGCTGGGCGAACAGAAGGAAAGAGGAAGTTTTCCCTGTCGTCCTGTTTCTTCACGGCAGGAGTAAAACTTGAATGTACTGCAGAACTAGCAGAATCACCCATAAATACTCTTGCAAAACCCATGGTGCTATTTTATACATCATTAGCTGAAAAAAAACAATGCACAACTATAATTGAGATTGCACAGCACCAAACTGCGGTAACATTTGTTTACAGTTCCCACAGCAATTCCGGCTACACACACAAATATGGTGGATTTTATTATTGCACATAGGACTGTGCTTCCAAAGGCCAACTCATTAGTGCTGTGTCTGCAACCCGATCCAAGGGGTGGTTGTTTGGGGGAGACGAAGTTGCTCTAAGACTCCCAATCTTGGGTTGTGTCTCTACAGCAACCTGGGAAATCCCAAAGCTAAAGGGATTAGAGATCAGGTTTCCCAACTGTGGGTTTTGGGAATCCCAAGGGGGGGTTGCAACAACAAGCGATAAGACTTTGTACGTCTTTGTTGCCGTCCGAGGTCATGGGATTATGTTTAAGCAGGGCGTGAAATTTGCAGGCGCCTGAGAGCTATCAGCACCCAGAAAAATTGAGGCTGGCGACTGGCTCAGGGGTGTCATGGAGGGCAAGAACGGTTTAATAGGAGGATAAAGTCTGGCGACTAAATTTTTGTTGTTGTTGTTCCCGGAGTTTTAGCTGAAATGTCATGCCCTGGTTGAAGTCTCAAAAAACAAGGTCAGAAAGATTTTTTTTTAAAGTTGTAGGAATCACTGGATTAGACGTCTGCTGCCCCTCTACCCCCTGGTGGTGGGTTCCTTCATGCCTCCAGATGCCATTTCTTTTCTCAAGTGGCCATCTGAAGCATTAATGCAAGGGTGAGGAAGCTCCAACATGCTGTCTAAGTGGCCCTCTAGCTTCCAAGACTCTGGAGTGGAGTGGACTCCTGCCCCTAAACAGTGCCCCCAATGCAAGTATGCTCCCTCCTCCCTAACCTGCAGGGTGCTCTGTGGGGAACAGAGTGCCCCTAGCTCTGCCCCCCCCTTTCCCCCACAAGGGAACCACCCATCCTGCAGGGCCTCAGGCCAGAGCAGATCTAGCCCTTAGAGTGGGGAAAGGTTCCCCACCACATATTAATGTATGCAAGTTTATCCCCACCCATGCAGAGAAAACAAGCAAGGATCTATTCCAGCCTCTACCCAACAAAAATCATATTCTTTTCTCCAGTGGTTTCAAGCGGAGAGGCTACCGAGTTCAAAAGTATTTGCTATAAAAATAAAAAACAGCCAAAAAGGACCAACTTCTGAGACCTGGCAGCTAAGCCAACCCCACCCACCAAAATTTGGCCGCTCTAGTTTCCCAGCTCCAGCTGTGGACAAGGACTCTCGTAAGATACTGACAGAACAAACCAATGCAAATCCCCTTACACCTGCTGGGCCGACAAACCTCCTCCAGAGAGCAGGATGCCAGAGAGGTTGCTAGCTCTGCTAGAATCCATTCTGAAATTCAAAGGGGACACGCAGATCCAAACAGACACCAAGCCTGGTAAGAAAACTGTTCTCTAAACAACCAGGGCAGGTCACATCCAGTGGCATCTCTTAGTGGTTGGTCTTCTCACTAAATACCCCTACCAGGGCCGTGTTCCAAGTGTACTGGAATTATTGGAGCCAACAAATCCTTGGCTACTCCCATCTTGGTATTTAACAGGCCACAGAGTTTAAGACAGATGACCCTGCCAATGCACTGCTGGTAGGTTGACCTGAAGCTGAAAAAATATAAACTCTAAACCCAGCTTCTCAAGTAAACGTTTCAGACAACCCTGCAGAGTGTAAATAAAAGTAAGCCACTTCCCAAAAAAATAAAATAGAGGGATTTCAGGTACAGGCAAAAGGAATAGCCAATTTAATATTTGTGAATATTATTTGCCTATTTGGATTGCCTGCCAAACAAATATTTGGGACCTAAACAAATTGCAAATTCGGATGTTTCATTTTGGTCCCTTTGGTACTTTGTTTCAAGGCTTCACACACTCATTTAGTAACTATTAAGCACTATTCCAGTCAAACTAGCACAAAAGAGTACTGAAAAGAAAATGACCATATGACCAAAACCCTGAGACTAAGTAACCAAAGTGAAATAACCCAAACCAAGAGAGAACTTTGGTTTTGCGACATTGGGAATGCGGTAATAAACGCAAGCTGGACAGAGGCGACTGGCTACCCGGAAATAACTGCACTGGCGAGGGGCACGATCTATTACACACTCCGCCATCGTAATGTTATTTTGGTTCCATTTTTGGAGACGCAATCAGCAACAGTTAGGGACCGGTGTTGACTGCACGTTTCCCACCGCGACCGATGAGGAAGACCCCATGGGCACTGAGCCCCCGACGACTATTCAAGCACTTCTTGCATTTCAAGGGGTGCATCTTTTATAGACTGTTCGGGAATCCAAGAGCGGAGAACGTGCTTACCCATAGAATACATCTCTAACTGCTGGCGTAGGCGAATCTTTTTCATGCTGTCATAGAAATTTGGCTCTTGCGGGGCCTCTGCGGCAGGAGGCAGCGTGAATATCCTCATGATCTTCCTTTTATTTCTAAAACAGAAAAATGAAAATGGGACGAGTAATATACAAATATCCCAAATGGCAGAATCTTCGACATGAACGTCTGTAGGGCTATTTATTATTATGCTACCTGGAATAGCAATCTAATCCACATAACCGATCCAAAGACCCTTTTTGCCCCCAATTTGAGAGCACTTTAGGAAGCAGCACAAGTCCCCATTAGAAACTAGCCAGAAGGCTCTCTCACCCCTATGTCTTGCAATAACATCCCTCTCCCCACACTTCTACTCCAACTCTTTCAGAGTGTGACCCCTGTGCATCTACTTCATTAATACCCTACTCCAGGGGTGGCCAGACTTCGGTGCACATGATGGTCTCAGGATTGGGAGGAGCACTCCCCTTGAGACACAGCCTTGCTCGACACACTGGAAGAGCATTCCTTCCACCCCCCACCACTCCCTGGGGCTCTGATCCCGCTCTCCTCCCCAAGGCAACTTCCAAGAGACTGGTCATGGCCTCAACTGGTGACAGCATCAAACGTTCTTGCACAGGAGCCAACAAACACAAATCGAAGACACTGAGCTTGAACGTAAGGGAAAAAAACTGTCCTATCTCAACGCCACAAAATAATTTGTTCCTCATTAGCAATTTCCTGCATACGCGTGGTACTTTCAACTAAGACTGACTATCCATGATGACTAGGGTCCAAAGACATTCACAACTCCAGCCTGCATGGAAATGGCAACGTTTCCTGCAAAATCCGTGGAACTGTGGCGGTCCAGCACTCACTGGTGGAAGGGTTGGGGGGGGGGGG
>QEPC01000155.1:1593917-1617925 GCA_003113815.1 Sphenodon punctatus | reverse complement strand
AGACAGTTGATGAGACGAGCTTGAACAGAGGGAGAGAGAGAGGGAGTAGAGAGATAGAGTTGAGTGTCATCAGCATAGAGGTGGTATTGGAAGCCATGGGAGGCAATGAGTTTGCCTAAGGATGAGGTATAGATCGAGAAGAGGAGAGGGCCAAGAACAGAGCCTTGAGGAACACCAACTGAGAGGGGGGAGGAGGAGGAGGCGGAGTTGGAGAGAGCCTTGGACTGGACTCTTAGGGGGTCCCATAGGATTAGGGTCGCCAAACAGGCACATTTTGGGCCTGCATTGGCACCTTTGGGCAGCCATGCAGGCCCTGAAACATGCGTTTTTCATAGGTGTTCCGGAAAAATGTGCCTGTCTGGCAGCTCTGCACAGGATCCCCCCTCCCCACTTGGGAATCCAGGCCTGCAACCGAAGCTGATCCCTGCAGACCGAACAGAGTCTGAAGGGCCCCATCAGGTATGGTTCGGTTCAGGAGCCTGTCTCAGAGGGTGTCTCCCTACCCATCACGCCACCATCATGCATGTTGCAGGGCTGCGCAGACTGCCAATGCATGATGGGGTGGTGTGTGTGTGTGTGTGATGGGATGAAGGCGCATGTCTAAAAACGCTCAGAGTTGAGCCACGCCACACTCCACAGCAAGTTGACCAGATATAGGCAACTTTTTACAGGACGCTTATGAGAAATACAGGTTGCAGGACTGCACTAGAGCCACTATTTCTCATAAGCGTCCTGTAAAAATTTGCCTATATCTAGCCACCCTACTTCATAGGGACAGGCATTGTGGCATTCCAAGGGAACAAGGCCGCATCAGGGGAAACGGGCTGGGAACACCTTAACCCCACCCTACTTAGTCCAGGTGGGGGCTGGTACTTCTGACCCTTACCCTGTACCCAGTCTTTCTGATCTTGCCTGATCTGATCAGTCCTGATCTGTGTCTCTCTGTCCAGTCCTTCTCTCTTGATCTCTGTTTCTCTGTTCCCCCACCTGCCCACCCACATTTGGACCTGATCCTGCACCTGCTCTCCTAGACCCAACACCCTGGACCAGATCCTGCACCAAATTATGTCATCCCTGGGACTCAAACCTGTACCTACTCTTCATGCCCAGACCCTTGGCACCTAACCGGACACATTGGGCCCTGTCTCCAAAGAGCCTGGTTGCGCTGGTTCTGGGCTTGGGTCAGTCCCGATACAGTCTGGCTCAAGCCTGATGTGGAACACAAGCAAGGCTCTAAGCTGAAGTAATTGTCTCTAAATCTGCATGGTTGGCATTGTCATTGCTGTGCTAGCAACACTCCATAAACGTTAAACGGGTTTGAAAGGAGGATGCAATGTTTGCTAGAAACTACTACCCACTTTATTGTGTTCCTTCCAGGGCCCAAGCATCATTTCTCTGGGCCCAGTATAAACTTCTGATACGGGCCACCACGATCCTATCTGATGCACAAAATCTCTTGAGTCACGAAAGAAAGAAAGAAATCTATTTTATTTCTGAAAAGCTCCATGTTCAATGTTGCTTGTTGTTCTGCTCCAACACTACTTCTGATTGGCTCCAGGAAATCTCGCAAGCTCTTACAAGAGCGGGACAACCCATAGATACATAGATACAAGAAAATTAGTTTGCATGAACATCCTCAAGCATCTACATTTTAGCCTCAGTTGGTTTTTTTCTTGCAGACTGGGCCCTCCTGAACTCCTGGGCCCTGGTAAAGTGTACCCATTCCCCACCCCATGCTTGGACTCTGGTTCCTTCTCTGCAAACCTGACAAGAAGGAATTAGGGTACCATTGTACTGGACTCCCAAGTCTGGGTCCCCCCAAAAAAACCAGGATTTTTCTTTGTTAATATACACTAAAATAGGACAATTAAAAATATTCATCTCTCAATGGGCCTGCTTCTCTCTTGAATTTATCATCGTTTGAGACATCAAAACCTGCCAGTTAAGAAGACTTTCTTGAGAGAAGACTTTGGGTGAAAGCAGACATGACGCTAACCACCCTTAGTGGTCGTTTATGCATGTTTCAGGGGTGCATAGGGCACCAATACAGCCCCGCAACATGCATAAATAACCACCAAGGGTGGTTAAAGGGTGGTTAGCGTCATGTCTGTTTTCACCCTTAGTGTGCAATTTTTCTACTGGGCTATCTCCAAGGAAAATACACTGTGTGCCTTGAAGAGAGATCGCTATGAAAATTTAGGCAGAAACCAATTTAAAATATCATATATTTATCATCCAAATCCTACTGCCTGGAATTACAAGGAAATGTATTAATCACTATTATGAACCATGGGTAATGCTGGCAATAGATAAATAAGGAGGACTGACAAATATTTAGTCCCAGCAGTTTTACCAGACTACAGAAATGGCTGATGATTGCTTGTTCCCTTTTTTGCATGGTCTACCAGGAATATTTGGGTGTATAATAAGAATTAGATGTGGCAAACCTCTGGTTGGAAAGACAATTTCATGCCTAATTCAAAAGATAAAATAGGAGGATTCTTTGTGCATTTTAAACACACATTTTTCATTGTGCGTCAGGTCTAAGCTGTAGAGGATGTTTTTGCTAATTATTTCAGTGCATTTGGGAGTCTATTTCAATAATTCTGAGCCAACGTAGGCTAGTATTAATGGAGTTATGGACAAGAATCCTTTATCTGTGTGGTATCAAAATCTGGTCATAGCTGTTTGGATGTGCTTAAACAGAAAACTGCATGGTTTGGGGTTTTTTTGCAGACTCCTTCTGGCATATGGACAGCCAGACGTACAGTACATGTTCTAGTAGGGTGCGGCACCCTAGGATAAGTCCCTGCAGGATTAGGCCCACAAAGTTATGTATTCTGGGAATTACGCTCAAGAGTCTTTTACTTAGATGGTGCAAGGTCTCTTTCCATACACCCACCATCTCTTTATACATTATGGTTCTCCACCATCTGTGCGCATATGGCCATTACTCATAACAGTCTACAGCATACAGTCTCTCATAGGCAATCACAAGCCTCTGGCTCCGAGTAGTCCTTTGCATCATTCACCTGCCAGAATCTCATTCAGCACCCTGGAGAGCATCAAGTGCCTGACCCCACTGGCAGAGGCCTCCAGCCTTCCTCAGCAGCTAAGCCTAGGATCAGGACCCTGGAGAGGTTTCCTGAGGAGTTCAGCTTGCCAGCTACCTACTTCTCTTCTCCTCAGCCAGGTACAGACTGACAGGTACTCTCTGTCTCTCCTGTTCTTATATACCCAGAGGGGCAGAGCTGGCTCTCTAGTCTCTCAGCCCTTAAAGGGCCAGAAGCTTCCCACTCTCCACATTGCCGCTACTGGGTATCAGGACCTGTCCTGCTGACTCTGGCACTCTAAGCCTGGAGCCCTCCTGGTCTGCAGATAGGGTTTCCGCCTTTGGTTGTCTTTTACCTGACACTTCAATTTTGGCCTATGGGAGTGTCAGGTAAAAAACCACCCCAGGTGGCCACCCTGCTTTCAGCCCTAGGACACCTCAGCAACTGGTCTCAGGAGTAGAGAAGAACACTTCCCTCAGAGAGAGCCTTCCCTGGTGCACTTTGGGGACACTCTCCTATTCACTCTCTTCCCCAGAGAGCCTCCCTAGGGGGCTGGCTCCACTATCCTCCCCAGAGGCAGTCTCCAAGGGACTGGTCTCCCACACCATACCATGATCTGCTGGAAATTAGCTCATGATCTACCAGAGGATAGCGATCTACTCCTTGCTGCCGCACCCCCCCCCCCATTCTAACACAAGGTTTCTCATGTTACCAGCTGTGTAAATACTCAGAGAGTGCCCATGTGGGTGGAAGAAAACAAGACCATGATGGCCAAGAGTAGAGGTTCCCAAACATTGCCATGACTTTATGACCTATAGTAGAGATTCCCGAACAATCAGTCAGGAAAACCCCACATGTGATGTTATGCCATCTTCAGATGATTGTCAGGCTCCGTGGCAAGGAGCTGGGGAACGGGGGAGAAAGGAGAGGCAGGGAAGAAGGGAAAAGCTGGAGGTGATGAGGGAGTGTCCGCACTGAACCCCTCAACCATCCTCCGGTATCAAGGAGGAGGAACGCTCAGCATGAAAACCAGGCAGACTGGCCTAAGACGGTGTACGGCTCATCATCAAGGTCCCAGACCGGGACGCCAGAGGAGGAAGCCAGCGACAGGGGGCCGGAGGGGATAGAGCGCAAGGCCCCACGCATGAGGGGCACAGGAATCCCAGACAACAACAAGGACAGGGGGGGACCACTCATACAAGAGACACAAAGGGTTCCACGGACAAGCGACTCACACACAGAATACATCAAGCATAAGCACAGGAGAAGGGGCAAGGTACTACTACACCAAAACACAGGAGGCACACAGACCCAACCCCAGGAAGAACAGTTGCTCCACCAGCTTCCTGAGGCCACCAGAAGCTCCTAAATACTCCCTGGTGGCCAATCAGGAAGCCAGGGGGCAAGCACCAGAAATGGCTGACAGGTGAGCAGGGGCGGGGCCCATACCAGGCGGAAGTGCAGGAGGTGACATAGTGAGGTGGACGCAAGCCTAGTCCACCAAGGCACCTGGTGGCGCAAAGTGCTACTGCATCACACACACACCCCGCCAAAGGTTCAAGACCCTGCCATGACAATGATGGGGTCATGCAAGGCTGGACCCAGGATACTGTGCAACCACGCCGAACCTTGTGGGTTGGAGGATCACCCGCTGCCGTATGCAGAGCAGGAATCATAGGGAGGCCAAGGGGGATGTGTCCCTGCAATTTTTCTTCCTCTGCAATTCCAGTGAGGGGGGTGGGGGGAAGCTTATGTGGGTCAGTATCCACCCCCCACGCACCATGCACACACACAAATTTGAGCCTAAAGTTACTCCCGTGGCTACAGTAGACGTTCTGCTTCACTGGATATCCAACATTAATGATGGTACTAGTTTCCTTTTCCGGACAAGTAAGTCAGCATATACTCGTCAACGATCACCATGCAAGGAGAGAGGCCTCCAATCATTTTGCACAGGGACCCAACTCTCCTGAATCTGGCACTGTCACACAGCAAGCAAGGCTAGCATTAGAAATTGGGGGCACAGGGTGAAGATAACATGCCCTGGCGATCCTACCCACTTCCCTGTGGCCCTATGCCCTTCGGGGGGGGGGGGGCACTGTCTGTGGGACCCTAGAGGAGATTGTGTTTGGGGCCCCACTGTAGGGTTACCCCTTTAAAAAAGAGGACATTTATGGCAAACACATGTTGCAGGGTTCCAGTGCAGCCCTGAACCATGGATTTTTCAGAAGCGTCCTCTTTTGAAGGGGCGGTATGGTAACCCTACCCTACTGGGAGAGAGTGCCTGCCCCTGTGGGCCCCCGGAAAGCAAGGAGGAACAGGGTCCAGAGAGGTCACCCCCAGGTCAGCCTGCAGTAAGGCCAGCTCTGAAGGTCGTACCAAGGATCTGGAGGGAAGAGACTATTACTTCTGTCATTTTACCTTCTTCACTTCTTGTGACAGGAGAAAGAGAAATCACTTCACTCAGAATTCACCAGCCCGGTTCTTACAACAAAGCAGCTTTAGGTCTCTGCCTCATGGGAATGACTAGATTAACCAGCTGGTATAAGGAATGGGATTGCATGGAGAGCAGCTAGACATAATTATATTTCATTCCAACGTAATAGCACACCGTTATCGAGTGTTGTGTAAACCATTTACGGCTGAGGGAAGTTTCCCAGCTAGCAAACATGTAAACCTGCTAATTAAACCCTGATTCACATGGAATTTCGAACTCTCTCAGTAGCGGTGCTCTGTGGGGGAAGATAGATAGATACACACTGTGCAATGCCTTTATCAGGGAATCATGTTCCCCTCCCATGGGGAAAACTGAGTGAACACAGGGCCCTGGCTTAGATTTATTTGTGTAATGTTTCTCTTTGACCATCATTTTGAAATATAATCCAAGAAAATCATCCAGCAAACAGCAACAAAAATACCCATACACTCCAATGAGTTTTATTATCTTGTAGCAGCCTCCCAGCAGTGTACAGTTTGTACCGGATTCAGCAGACAAAGGGGGTCGTTAGCACCTCATTAATTCAGCTAGAGAAAGAGCTGGCTGACACCCTGCCCCGGCTGTGATGGTTATGCTGGGGGATGGGAGGGCACCTTTTCTCACTTTAACAAGCTTGGGATAAAGCACTGCTATCAAAGAACAAAAAAAGAGATAACAGCCAAGCAGGAGGCAGCTCAGTAATGGTGATCAAGATAAAAACTGAAAAAGGTTTTCAGATGATTCTTCATCTGCTTCCACCTAGGATTAGGGCTGAAATTTGATCTCGCAATTCTCAGAAATCTCTTTGAGAACCGACTTCTCGACAAGATTTCTGAGAATGAGTTTGAGTCAAGAATCGGCCAATTGTTGACCTAAGTTGGGTCAACTTGTACCGGTACAGGTGCTTGTCTAAAAACACCCTAAGTTGGGGGTGACCGTGTCCAGGCCAGGGAGAGCTAAATCAGGGGGCTAGCTCAAGCTGCTTTCCCATGTTACATGGCGGGGAAGGGACTTGCGCGATTGTGGCTCTGTAACTGGAGGAATTCATGCCTGTGAGAATGCATGAATCCTCTTTTATCTCACGAGAATGCTCGCGCATCACCGGGTTCCCCCAAATGCAGCCTTTACAAGGACACGTGGCATGTTCTGGTGGGATAAAAGGGGATTAGTCGTGCTTTCTCACAGGCGCTAATCCCCGCAATGACAGAGCCGCGATTGCACAAGTCACCCCCCCCCCGCCCCCCGAAAGGTCAGGAAACACTCTCAGTGTTGCGTGGGAGTAGGACCTGCTGGGAGACCTCTTGCTGCAAGTGGCCTCTAAAATCTGCATATCTGGCCACCTTAGGCCAATAGCTTGTTGGGTACGAAGAAGCAGACAGGGGCTGCTTGACCCTTGAGGAGAGAGACACTGACCCGTTTCGCATGAGATGCCCCCACCCTTTTCCCAGCAGTTCCGCTACACCCATCTCCACCCATCCCCCACCCACGGAGCAATGGGCTCTGTGTGTGGAGGTGAGTGTAGAAACGGGTGCACACCCACCGCCGCCCGTTTGAAAATGTATGAGAGGAATTGTCGAGAGTAAATCAAGGACTTTGGAGTAGAATTCGCCGCGGCAAGCAGTTGACTGGGCCCTGATCCTGCATACACTCGCACCTGGAGTCGGACACCCTGTCACAAGGACATCGTCGATTTCAACACCCGAGGGATTCGAATGCGTCTGTCTGGTAACAACCTCTATCTGTAGAGAACAGCAAAGCTACAGAGAGGAGAAGCGTGTGTTGCCGGGAAGCCATTCCTGCTATTGCTCCCGAGTCTCACTCTTTTGTTCAGAGGTCACTCCCTTTGGGTGGGATTCTGTTCTTGCTCTCAGTACCCAGCTCTAGGAAGCCCTGGTCCTCAGTGGTAGACACTGGGTCCTACAATCCAGCTAATAAGAGTCACCAAACAGGGCAGAAATCGGTCTCATTGCATCCGCATCGTCTCAAGATTCTTTTTCTAGCAGATTTTTTGAAAGCCAGGTTGCACGGCTTTTCAGAACCCCAGGGTGCCTGGCAATGGCAGTTTATTGAGGAAATTTTGAAGTTCTCCTTTGACGCAGAGTTTAATTAACTGTTCTAAGTAACATTTGCTAGGTGATAAATTCCCCTCGGCCTGCAGTGCTCTCTGCACAATACTCCAACTGCAAGTCATTGTCTGAATGAAAGGTAATTATGTCTAATTGGCGTTCTGTGACTCCTGGTGCCTGCACTGTGTGGTTGATCACATTTTTTTCCCCATGAAGCGTAGGCCAAAATCTGCCGTGGGCAACAGTTCCCTCTGGGACTGTGTGAAGTTTTCATTTGAACTTGTGTTTTAGGCGAAGCGAGTGGCTGCACAGTTATTGGCAAAGTTTTCTGTTCAAGCACGGGAATATGCATCTCAGGATTCATAACAAAACGAGAGAGAGAAACCACGACCCATTGGGTGGGCCATGGCTCATTGAAGTCGGCCATGGTTCCGGTGGCAGAGCGCATGCTTTGCATGTATAAGGTCTCAAGTTCAGTTCTCGGCATCTCTGATTTGGGATCTCTGGGAGCACACCTGAGTGAGGCCTCTGTTGGGGATCCTGGAGGGTCTCCGCTAATATGCCTGGGTGAGGCCTCTGCCGGGGATCCTGGAGGGTCTCGGGTAGCGCGCCTGGGTGAGGCCTCTGCCAGGGATCCTGGAGGGTCTCAGGTAGCACGTCCGGGTGAGGCCTCTGCCGGGGATCCTGGAGGATCTCGGGTAACACATCTGGGTGAGGCCTCTGCCGGGGATCCTGGAGGGTCTCGGGTAACACATCTGGGTGAGGCCTCTGCCGGGGATCCTGGACGGTCTCAGGTAGCACGTCTGAGTGAGGCCTCTACCGGGGATCCTGGAGAGCCGGATTTGAAACCCTGCTGCCATGTCAGGTTGTGACAATACTGGGCTAAGTTCGACCATTGGTCTGACTCAGTTAGACAGCTCCTTATATCCAAAATTATAATACACAACGACAAAGTTTTTAAAAACCCTGAAATTTCTATGTTAGCTTTTAGGGGATACTCATCATGGCTTCTTTATAGTCTTTTAAAAAAAAATGTTTAAGGGTCTTACTTCCCTCTCACGTGTTCGTTTGCTTTCAAATTTGTTTGACCGAGAGATGTGTGCACGCTGTATCAAGATCCAGTGTTTTCCTTTTACTTACCTTTTCTTAAATTCCACACCCCGCCCCCCCCAAAAAAGCCTCCCTGTTTGCTGTTCTGCTCTGTGGCTCCTTCCATTACTCTGGGTATTTTCAGCAGTGACACTGCCGCACTTAGCCACACCCCGGGGTCACAACCACCGTCACTTCGGTTCGACGGCTGCCAGATGTTCACCACGCTTTGCCCCGAGCTGTGGTAGCAGTTACCCCCCAGTTGTGATCTCGGAAAATTGCGTGGAACAGTCGGTGGTAAGCGCTACCACGGTTCCGGGCAAAGTGTGGTAAGGCGCACCATCGGGTCTATTCTGGGGACCGACCTACCCTGGGGTGGGGGGGCGACCGTTACCCCGGTGATTGTATGTCTCTGAGCTCTTGCTTTTTGTTTGATATTTATTTATTAATTTTAACAATTTAATACACCATCCAACTCCACCTCAGGCGCCTTGGGGCAGCTTACAATAAAATCATATAAATATAAACCAACATTCCCGCCCAAGTTAAAAATATATAAAACACAAAACGCTCCCATAACTCCCTCCCCCCACTCCCCACCATAGAACCACCCTCCCCCGTCCCCTCCACCGAACGCCTGGCAGAACAGCCAGGTCTTACACAAGTGACTAAACGTCAACCGGGCCGGGGCCAGGCGAGCCTCCTCCGGGAGGGAGTTCCACAGCCGAGATGCGGCTACCGAGAACGCCCTCTCCATTGTGGCCCGACAATTGACTCAGGGGACCTCTAGGAAGGCGCCCCCGGCGGACCGCAGGGGTCGATTCAGGACCTGGGGAGTGAGGTGATCCCGCAGACAGGTTGGGCTGATGCCGTGTAGGGCTTTAAAGGCAAGAACCAACACCCTGAATCGAACCCGGGGGGAAATAGGCAGCCAGTGCAGAAAGCGGCATGCCGGTGTAATGTGCTCCCGGCAACCCGACCCCGTAAGGAGCCGATGCGCCGCATTCTGCACCAGCTGCAGCCTCCAGACCGTCCCCAAGGGTAGCTCCGCGTAGAGCTTGGTGCGGAAAGTACACTCAATCAAAATTTGTGTTGTTTCTTTTTTTAAAAAGTCAGCGGGAAAGATCTTGGGCAGGAGGAAGCCGCCAAGGAGCCCGATAGGACAAACGCACAGAAGCCGGGGAGAGCCAGACCCAACACACCCCCCCCATAGGAATTAGGCTTATGGGGGTTGGGGAGCTACAGCTATTTTAGTTTTATTTATCGATTTATTTATTATTTATTTTTATTTATTCAAAGTTTAATCCCGCGCCCTTTCCTCAAAGGCCAAGGGGGGCTTACAGAACTATAAAACAAATACCGACACCAATTATATCTCAAACATCAAAACCATTCAAAAGAAACCCTAACCCACTCCCACTAACCCTCATCTCAATCCCTCCACCTCATCCCACACAGCCCTATCCCCAACCACTGCTCGTATCCCCCCTCTCGCCAAGGCCCATGGCATCATCCCCCAAAACCCACCCCAATCCCCGCCCCCCATGCTCCAAAGTCCGGGGCTACACCTGCATTTTTGGGTACTGCATCAAGTACCCAACAGGTTAACTGATCGGGTACCAGAAACTGGAAAAATCAGGTACTTCCAGTACCAGCGTTCCGATTCTCAATTGGTTTATTGGTATACTAATCGGTATATCAAGTTGGAAAACTGAAAAATCTGCATGACAATTTTGTTTAAAAGTGAACCGAAGTAGTTTCCTGGGACTGGAAGTTGACTTTCTTGGACCAGAAAGTTAATTTTCTGGGACAGAAAACCCCATAAATAAGTGTTCTAAGAAGAAAAATTTGTGGGGGTGGGGGGGAGATTAAAAAAATAATTGGAACTGGAAGTAATTTTCCAGGAGCAGAAGTTGCTGAGAAATTGTTGGAACTTGACAGAAACCCGATACATTCGTGTTGGGAATCAGTATGACAAAAATGTTGAAACGTTGGTGCTGGAGGTCAACATTCCAGAATGGGCAGTCGACATTTCGGGACACTGAGTACCTGTTCGGGACATAATCAGGTGCCACAAGGGGCCCAATCATTACCAGGTCGATTTGGATACTGGAAATTTGACGGGTTACCCGTTTTTGTGGGCACCCTCTTTCAGCTCTACTCCGACATAACAAAATAACAGACATGACAACAACAATAATAATGATGAATATAAAGCCATTGAGCGCTGATGTTGGCATCTTCGTACGTCTCAAAAGAAGGTTGGTTTCTGAGAGCGCACTCCTCCACCATTAAAATCAACGGGAGCTGACCCAGTGACTTGGATGGATGGATGGAGTGTGCCCTTTCATGCCTATATGTGGAGCTATTTTAGCTTCTTTCTTTGAGAGGAAAAAAGAAAATCCTGCTCTCCAGTGCATAAAGCTCTCCTTTATGTATTGAGCTCCTTATTGATGTCGATTAGTTTGATTCGACTGGTTATGGGAAACCCAGAACCATGTATAATTACAATGTAAATGTGTCCACAGTTTCATCCTTGTTGCATCCTGCTAAATCCTGGATTAAAGACATCAGCGCAGAGAGTGGTGTTTATTGGGCAATCATGTGGTCTCCACTAGTGTAGGGCATCCCAGGCAGGCTCCAACCGCAAGGCCATTTCTCTTCTGAAAAGCTCCCCGCAGCTTATAATTAGTTATGATGGAAACCTCAAATGCATGAATCATTATCAAAGAGAAAGGCTGTTGTCTCAAGCTCTCCCTTTCCCAGGGGTTTGGTGAGAGGCTGAAGCCGAAAGGATAGGTTTCGTACACAATTGCAAACCTCTAGTAATTATTGCATCTCATAAACAACACAGCTCCTGTTCTGCTAAAATAATATTTAATCTGTCCCTTGCTTCATTTCAGTCGCCGAGGGAAGCTCTTGACTTAGACACAGATGGCGGGGTTAGGGGGCTTCTTCAAAACAATCCCTTTTAGTATTGGGCAGAGTTTGATAAGCATGTATTGCTTCTGCTCCATTTAAGGTAGAGGAGTCAGGACTTTATCTCACAAAATGCCTCCATCTGCAATTGCGGCTCCAACGGGTAAAAACAGATGTGACCGCAGCCCACTTTGACCTGCTTTGGCCTGGACCTCATCTGCACGTGTGTTCAGGTGCTACCAGTTGTTGGGCCAGGATTGCCCGGGGCCATGTTGGTGCTTAGCCAAGGCTATGACCTCAGAAAACCTCTGAGGTCACTGCTCAGACTAAGGCCCGCCCAACCAGGTCACAGCGGGCTATCACGTCTGTTCCTGGGATGACAACCTGGCCTGAGTTAGGGCCACCATGACTGGACATCGTTGTCCGCCATGGTGGGCGGGGCGGGACTCTGGGTGCAGCGCAGGGGCGGGGCCGTCCGTCCGTTTGTGCTGCTCCCTGGCCGCGGGCACGTTTGTTCAGTGTCTCGATCTGGCCCGGCCACCACCACCCCACCGTCATGTGTGTTTAGCAACCGTGCCTGGGGGTGAACAATTGGGATGAGAGACAGGTCTCTGCCCCAAGGGGTTTACAACCTAGAATGGAGAAGGGGAAGGGGACCATTGGGAGAGACAGGGAGACATTCATACAGCTGAGAAGTTGCAGGTGTCCGTGCTTAGCTTAGTTACAGGGGATGGGGGACCCTGAAGGATGATGAGACAGTACAATGAGAAATATAAATGGACAAGCGATGGGAATGAGGAGCGAGGGACGTGGGGACTTCTGTTCCTGGGCTGAGATTTAATGTGGACAAGTGCAAAGTGATGCACATTGGGAAAAATAATCCAAATTATGAGTACACAATGCTGGGTACTAAGCTAGGAGTTACCACTCAGGAAAAGGATCTGGGACTGATTGTGGATAATACACTGAAATCCTCAACCCAGTGCGCAGCAGCGGTCAAAAAAGCAAATAGAACGTTAGGAATTATTCGCAAGGGAACGGAGAATAAAACTGGGGATGTAATAATGCCTCTATACAAATCAACGCTGCCACTGTACCTTGAATATTGTGTGCAGTTCTGGTCGCCCCATCTCAAAAAAGACACAGCGGAACTAGAAAAGGTGCAGAGAAGGGCAACAAAAATGATCCAGGGTATGGAACAGCACCCGTATGAGGAGAGGCTTGATAGGTTGGGGCTCTTCAGCTTGGAGAAGAGATGACTGAGAGGAGATATGATAGAGGTCTATACAATCATGAGTGGGGTGGAACTTGTAAACAGGGAACGGTTATTTACCCTCTCACCTAGCACTAAAACTAGGGGACACTCCATGAAACTCATGGGTGGCAGAGTAAAAACAAACAAAAGAAAGTATTTTTTTCACTCAGCGTACAATTAGGGTGTGGAATTTACTGCCAGGGGAGGTGGTCAAGGCCAGCAGTAGAGCTGAGTTTAAAAGAGGTTTGGACAAGTTTCTGGAAGATAGGTCCATTGGCAGCTATTAGCCAGATAGGATTGGGGAACAAAACCCTTTACTGTCGGGAGCCTGGGGATGACCCACAGGGAATGGATAGCATGGTGCCCTGTTGGGTGCTTCTCCCAGGCCCCCGTGACTGGCCACTGTCGGAGGCAGGATGCTGGGCTTGATGGACCGTTGGTCTGACCCGGTATGGCACTTCTTAAGGTGAGAGATGACTAGAGCATGGATTAGCGTCGTGGCAGGAGAAGGTGGGATTTGAGTGATGTTATGCAGCGGCAGCCCAGCCGCTGACTGGTTTGCACAGTCGTGATCACATGACGCCTGCCTTGCATTCTCGACATCAGTCGTCTGTAGCGCAGATTTAATTTAAGATGGGGCTGCTAGTTTTTTAGAGTCCTGAGTTTAGATTTTTTTAGCCCTGACTATAATTGAGACCTGCTCCTTGCGCCTCGCAACCCATCACAGTTATCTACATTCAGAAACCACCCACTTTGGTGATCCCCTCTCTGTGTTTCTGTGCCCCATCTGTAACATGTCGATGATCTGTCTTAATTAGCGAGCAAAGAGGCGTGGGGCCAGTAGGATTGGCACCGAAGTAGCAAGTTCCCAGGAGAAACTGTTTCAGTGTCACCGTAACGCTCATCCCACAGATTTTCCCATGACAGCGATTGGGCTGCTGAAGCCCGACTGTAATTAACAATCCCGCTAACGGAACCACGGTAAGTCCTGGCGCAGACCGACTGTAATTAACAATCCCGCTAACTGAACCACGGTAAGTCCTGGCGGGGATGAGGTGCTTTGGGAAGAGACGAGGTATTATTGAACGCTGCCATCTAGTGTTTCCCCTTGGGAACACAGTCAATATATCCAACCATGCTGGGATTTTTTAAAGTTATGATGCATGCAATCCATTTGTCCCTCGGGCGATCTACCAGGACCCTTCCCGCTAGGATTGCCGCTGATACAAATTTTTAAGGACACTTACAAAAAGTACGTGTTTTGCAGGCCCTGCAGTGCCAAGGCAGGGCCTGCAAAATATGTACCTTTTGTAAGTGTTCCTTAAAAATGTGCATAGGTGGGAATCCTCCCTCTCACCGACTCCAGAGTCCAGGTCAGGACCCTTCCCGCTAACTCTCAGCCTCCCCAGCAACCGGTCTTAAGAGTAGAGAGGAACACTTCCCTTTAGAAAGAGCCTTCTCCGATGCACTGGAGGAGCTCTCCTCGCCTGCCTTCTCCCTGGAGACACTCCCTGGGGTGCCACGCACGTTCTCTCTCTTAGAGACTGGCCCCCCTCCCCACACCATGGTCTACCGGAGACTAGCTTGGGTTCAACGTTCAAAAAAAGCAGAGGAAGGAAAAGATGAAGGCCCAGCGGAAGAGAGGGTGGCAGGGTGGTGGCCAGGGAGCAGAGGTCGACATTTAAAGACTGGGTGTTTATAAATGAGACGACAGCCCAAACCAGGAGGGTGTTCAGCCCGTGCTCGCTGTCCGTTGATTAAGTGATGGCAAGATGCGTGCTCCCGTACCCCACAGAGCCTCCACTTGCAGTGTCGTCCTGGGGCATCGCGGGCCCGCCGCGTGGGCCAACGTTTCTCCACATGTCCATCCCCCGCCCATTAGGGTGCGCGCAGCGTCTGCGTGGGCAAAGCATCGAGAGCTGTCCCAACCATCAGAGCAGCGAGCGCACTTGCTGCTCACGCTCTCCCTGGGGCTTCTACGGTTGATTTTCACTTTGGGGGTGCTGCAAAAGGCGGCGGCAGCGGGGGTGGGAGGGACAGGAAGCAAACAGCGGGGGGAGCTTCCTTAGACCCAGAATTCCCGGCGGCTGTGAGTCATGAGGGAGGGGGTGGGGGGAGCGCAGCACCTGCCCGGGTATTGGGTTTGCTGCACGAAACCCAATGAGCGGGGCCTGCTTGGACCAAACACAGGACACGTGCGAGCTATCGTCTGTTTATTTTCATCCTCTGTATTCTTAAGCTATAACCTAAAACAGAGGGACGGATAATCTTCTTCACCACTGAACTGATTCTCCACAGGGGAAAACTACTGAGCCCCCTTTACTCAGAAGAGCCTGTGCTGCACTGGTAGCTGCTGCTAGAAGAAGCAAAGGAACTCCCCAAGTCCTTAACCAACAACCCAGCAGTGGGTGTAGGGTGGCACAGTTGCACGGTGTAGGGCCGGGATGTACAGGAGGCACACCACTCATTATTGTTTTAATTTACAAAAAAAAAAATTTTTTTAATCCCTTCATATTTGGGGTTTTTCATAAACAAAAACATTTGTTTTCAGTTTGTTTTTTTCCTCATTTATTTTTAATACTATCGCTGCACGTGTGAAACATGGGCGGACGCTGAAACGTTCTGCGCATCTGCAGCCCTTTCCCTGGTTGGCTGTTTGCCAGCATGTACGGCTGGCTCGCTGACAGCAGCAGCAGGAGGAGGAGGAGGAGGAGGAGGAAACGGGCAAAGCTCCTGGTTCCTGTAGCTATCTTGTATAATAAAATGTAACCCCCATTTTATCCGTGTGAGAGCGTCGGTGTGAAAAGGGCCCCATGATGGGTGGGTGGGTGGGGCCTGGTGCATATTCTGACTGCGGGAGGGAATGCGCAGGTAGGAGATGCGTGGGGATCAGCCAATCTGAAAGCCCCACCTCCCCAGAGACGCGCAGGTTTGGAGAGCTCCATTTCTTGTTCTGCATCCCTGCACGTTTCTGCAGGCAAAGCCGCGTGCGTGGGGTGTGTGTGTTCAGACTGGCTGATTCCCACACTTATCCTGGCTGCGCATTCCCTCCTGCAGCCAGAATATGCGCGCCGGGGGGGGGGGGGGGGGGGGGGGGGGGGGGGGGGGGGGAATGTCTGAAAGTGCCCAAAGACCTGGCTCCATGTTTAATCCAGACCTGAGCCTTTAATTGCTGACACACCCAACGAACTTGGCAATCACGGGGTGTACAAGGAACACCCAACTCCAACCTCCTCCTGACCCTTTCCCCCACTTGGTGCTTCCCCCTTTTCCAAAACCCATGTGCGCAGATTTGACTTAGGCAAAATTTCTCATTTAAAAATGTCCCTAGTTTTTTGTTTGTTTGTGGGAAGGTTGTTTATTTGGTTTTAAAAAGGGGGGAAACACTGGGGGGGGAATGAGACTTTGCCTTGCGTTTTTGAAAAGAGCAAAAAAGAGTCAAGAAAGTTTTCAAAGAAAGGCCCGAACCCTCAAATAAAAAATGTCCTCTTTTTAAAAGTTGAAAACAAATAAGATGCTAACCACACGTGGGTACCTCTGCCCAAAATGATTTACCGCCTTTTACAACATTTCCCTCGTTCCAGGCATAGAAGCTTCCCTAAGGAGCAAGGTTAGAACTTTTTTATACGTGTCCAAGACCATCTGAGCGGAAGGCCTTTCTGCGGAGTCGTTCTTCTTACACGCCGCGTGAACCTCAAACAAGTGAAACCGGACGATATCACTTCCTTCGATATGTCCCAAGAGGAAGTTGGAGACATCGGGAACTTTCCATATGTCCGTCTTTTCGTCATATGGAGGCATGAGGCTGTCTTCAAAGGGCACCTCCTCCCCATACGGCCAACGCTGTTCAGGAGCTACGAAATCACCCTGCAATTCGCGATGGCCACACTTGACCAGCCGGCCAGAGCTCTTGTCCACAAGAGGCAAAGCGTCCAGGTCATTCACAACAATGTGGAAGTCGCTGGTCAGCAGGTACTGCGACAGCACCTTCTCCAAGTCGTTGGAGTCGCACATCACTAAGGTGCCCAGAGGGCTGTTGTGCAGATATCGGAGGACGTTGACGTAGTCTATGGCCAACATGAATCTGCGTTGCCACGTGTTCAAGCTCTTGTATTTGGGAAGGGCCAGCGTTTCGTTCACTCGCTTCAGGGAGCCGAGGGGATGGTACTCGGTAAGGATCGTGAACTGCTTCTCGCAATAGCCGAGCAATCGGACGACGTGTTTGCTTTGGAGAGATTTCAGCATCTGCAGCCCGTGGAGAAAATCCTCCTTCAGCTCCGAGGTGGTCAGCTCGGAAAGGGCCACTTTGTTCTCCTTCCACTCGGAGAGGAAGACCTAAAAGAAAAGAAAAAGGTCAAGAGAACGGTAGCTTTTAAAAAAAGCAAAGAAGGTTCTTTTACATCAAGAGAATCCTAAAATATTACGGGTTGGAAGGGACGCAGGAGATCACCTTGTCCAGCTCCAGGACAGTCATTGATGAGTTTGCGGTCCAGAAACTCCTAGACCAAAAGGTCAGCTTGTGCTCCAGTTCTATCTCCTTTGCAGACTGGGAAAAGCTTTGATAGCTTCCACCCAGATGTCTGGCACTGACTGTTCCAACTAGGCTAGGTTGAAGCTTGCCTTGCTGCAGATGTGTAGGAATTGACTTTAAACGGGAGAAGGGGGAAATAACAATAGAATCCCCGTGCCCACGATCCGAGACTCACGTGATCTCCCTTTCGTTAGTTTTGCTAACGGCGGTTTCCCCCCCTGTAATGTCGGCAAGCAACCTTAGGCTCTTTTCAGACGGGCTGCGGCTGGAATCGGTGTTTGCACAGCACTGTGATTGGTGCGGGGGCGGTGTATATGGGCGCATGCTGATCTCCCCTCCCCCCGGCCGCGCATGGAGCAGTCGCCGTTTTGGCCAATTGCTCCGCGCATGGGTGACGGGTGGAGGTAGGTGGGCATGTGTGTTTCGCGGGAGCACGCACGCACGCCTGCTGCGGCAGTAGTTTAAGTGGCTACCGTACTGAGAGGTTAAAACTGCTACTCACACGCGACACCTCTTCCCAAAATGGTTTTAAAGTGGCGGCATGACTAGGACACCACCAACCGCCACGCAGCTTTGCAAGCAGGGGGGGAATCTGAACTAATTTATAAAATACGTTCCCCTGAATTTAAAAATGGATCACAAATCTATCTGCCAAGGATGCATCTTCTTTCCTTGTGTGCATGCCCTCATCTCTACTTCCTTCCCCCGTGTTCACTGTTTCAGTGCTTCAAGGTAGAAACTGGATACAGGGGTCAGATACAGGAACCGCAAAGGGTCAAATAAAAAACTAGCCGTGAGACGCATTTGAGCTCCACCTCTGCTATCCATCAAGTCACACTGACCTAGCTTTCCGCGTTTCACAGGGACGTTCCATTAGGAACCCCCAGACTCTGATCCCGAATCAGATCTAATCAGGGTTTTCTGACAGTTCAGTAAAATCTGCTTGGACAATGTTCTCAGCCACCGTCCCGCATGTTCTACACTACGGCTGAAGATCTTGAGGGGTCTTCATGGGTCACCCTGAACAGGGACACAGAAGCCCGGCTTGGAGGCAACCCACAACCCCCACGTGGAGCAACTGGGGAAAACGGAGGCTGCTTCATGTACGGGGGCGTGTGGGGATGTGCGACCATGTATACCCGCTCCCCCCAATGGTGTGCACACCCATCCCCCGCGCAACCACGGCCCCGTGTTTTATGCCTGGCTTATTTTGGTCACCATCCGCCAACACATTGTTAACGTTTCCTCTTCCAGCACCCCCTCCAACAAAACAAAGGAAACCCACCTTCTTCACGGCCCCTTCCCCGACACATTTCAATTTCCTGACTTCTTTGCTGATCGCGTCACAAGACAACCACGGCGAACAGTTTTCCACGGTTCCTAATCTGAAGTGCCCAAGCAGGCAGAGGCTGGGTTCTACGTGAGGATGTCCAGAAGAGACATTCACGTTGACGAGGTACAGATACAGAAGGAAGTTCAGCAGGAGCACGCCAAGCAGCAGCAGCAGGACAGGAGGAATCACCCTCGGGATGAAATCGTTTTTAACGCACCGTGGTTTTTTGTCCATGTTACCGTTTTCTACATTCTCTGAAACACACAAAAAGGAGGGCCGAATAAATAGTCTAAAAGGTACGAAATACAGTATTTCACCAGGAAAATAAATGTAAAAACAATGGCGCTACCATGCCGGATGGCAAATAAAGTTCAATAAGTGACTACAACTGTTCAGAGCAAATCATTTCCATAGTGCTAGTACACGGACGCAGCGCTTGGCAATAACAGATTTCCCTGCCCAGTGAACTTACAATCTAAGATGGGCAAGGATGGGGGGAACACAAGGAAAGACACACACATTACCATTTTACAGATGGGGGAACCGAGGCTGAGAAGTTGACACAGATGCAGAAATGTAAAATAGGGGACCACCAGCCAGAGAGTAGTGCGATCTGGGAGTTATGATGGATCGCAAACAACATGAGTCGACAACAGGACGCCTCCCGGAGACAGGCAGCCGCAATGGCCTATCTGGCTGCTGCCGCCGCTAGAACTCCAGAAAAGGCAAATATCATTTCGGGCTGGATTAACAGGTGTATCGTAGCCAAGACACAGAAGGCAGTGCCGCCTCTATGACTTCACTCAATGCCGCTGGCAAGACGTCCTCTGGGATATCGCGTTCACCTTGGGGCACCACCCTTCCAAAAACGAGGCCAAATTCCCGACTTCCACAGGGAGGTGGTGGAATCTTCCTTCGTGGAGGTTTTAAAAAACCATCGGGTCCACGATCCTGTAAGCAGAGGATAAACTGCCTTGAAGCCAAGGGTTGGACTAGAGCCAGCCGGGGTGGATAAAAATCAATTATTTTTACCAAATCGATTGGATTTTAAAAAGACCTTTTTTTATTAGAGTTCTCTTTAAAAAAAAACACCACAACTATTTAAATATAAATGTAATACAACGAAAGCCCAAAGAGAATAGCTTTGAATTACACACTACTTGAGATAATATAGGGGGATTTCAGACGTGACGGGCGGCAGCATTGCCCCTGGGGCGTGGGGTGGTTCGGACCACGGGCGGGGGTGAAGGGGGGCACCAACAGACGTTCGCCCCTTTGCCCCCGGCCGTGGGGACCGCCGAACCACGGCCCAGGGTCAATGCTGCCGCCCGTCACATCTGTCGGGCGACCCCTCCTCCCAGAGGGGGTGGGGCCGCGCAATGCAGCATGCAGCCACACGGCCCCGCTCCCTGCGCTCCCTGGCCGCCCGCCCTCCCCAAGACAGGCAGCTGCAGTGGCCTATCTGGCTGCTGCCAGGACTCCAGAACGCGGTGTAGGTAAGGTAACAGGCGTTACTTTTCCTTCACCGCATTCCGGATTCCCCCTAACCACGCTTCGTTCGCCGCCGTGGTGCAGGAGAACAAAGCGTGGTTAGGTTCACCGCGGGGGGTGGTTGACTGAGGTGAACATCTAGATGCGAGCAAACAGACGTTCACCTCCGTTCACACACACACACACACCTGCGGTTGACTGAGGTGATTTCAGACAACGTAGCGTCTGAAATCACCCATAGTCATGTAACCTTTTTGGAAAAGCTTTATCCTCCTTTTGGTGATTCTGGGCTTTTATGTGTTGTTTATAGATTCCAGGCCCGGCTGTCCAAATGAAACAGCAGTATGAGAAGGGCTCCCCTGATCCTCTGCAGCTCCTTTGAGGCTGACGACCTGTCTGAGCTCTCGGGATCTACTTTCCTCCTTCCCTTTCACTCAGAAGAGCCCATGCTACACTGATAGGTGCCGCTAGAACAAGCAAAGGAACTCCTGAGTTCTGGCTAAGAGCGGAACAGTGGTCTGTCCGATGTGCGGACTCACGCTGCTTCTGAGATTCCAGCCGGCCATTGTCCCGGGCAACACCATAACATCGCAGACGCTCTAGCCTGAAACTCTATGGGGGGGGACATCGCATGGGTGGACCATGGGCTGGGGAACCTACCAAACCCATTGGAACTGGACCCAGGTGGGGCTTGGAGTGGGAGGACACAAGGGTGCATCCTTACGTCCATCTGAAAACACCCACTGACGAGAGAAATACTCAGCGACAAAGCTCAATTACAGGCAGGAAAAGAACAAATGGATCACACCAGCTCATTTCCTTGCCGTTATTTTCAGTACCCGGTACCAGGGTCGATCTTTAACGGCTGAATTACAGGCGGTTGCTATGACGTGGGCATCCCACCCCTCAATCACAGAGGAAATGTCAGGGCTAAGGGTGAACCATTCAAGAAACAGATGGGGGCTGACGGTGGTTTGAAAAAAGTCACACCGGCGAACTGGTGGAGTCACACAAGCACCTGGATCCACCGGAGGGTACTGAAGTGGTAATCCGGTTTTAGACAGCAGTTGCCTCTCCTGCGGGGGGAGGAGGGGGGCGTCAGAAGGAATATTTTCTTCATTGGGACTAGTTCATTCAAAGCTGGTGTCTGCGTGTGTGTGCAATTTGTATCATTTTAATTAGTTACAAAAACAAATGGAGCCCCAATTGTTTTCGTAACGAAGGTAATGAAAACAACGTTTGCTGCATCGCTCAGACATATTTGTAAATTTCTCATGTTGACCTGGCCGAAATAATCTGTTTAGCTATTTTAGTTGTCAATGTGAAACATGTTTTGATAACGAATTTATTTTCCAAAATACATACGCTTGTTTTCTTTAAATAAAATTAAACGCTTTCTGTTGTTGTCGTGTTTGATTAAATCACAACTACTATCATAACACAGTTTGGCACATAGCCCCAAAAGAGCCATGATCAATCTAGGCCCTGATCCACTGAAGGCTGTGGGCTTTTTCTTTCTCGCTGACTTCTCACGTATCTGCAGCAATAAACTCTGATAAATACCATCATCGAATTATAATTCAATTTCTGATGAAGCTATAAAAGTAACCTGAAAAATATCAAGCTATAAATCATGGCTTAAAAATACACAGTGGCCCTTTTTACATGGGCCACAGCGTGCAGTGCTCTGCGATCGGGGTGCGCTGGGTGGGTGGGAGGTTCTGATGGGCGCACACTGACCTCGCCCCACCGCCACCCACGGAGCCGCCTCTGTTTTTCCGGATGGCTCCGCGGGTGGGTGATGGGTGTGGATAGGTGTACGCCGGGAGCGTGCACACACCTCCACCTCCCAGCGGCACGGTTCACACGGGTGGCGAACAACCAGATTCCTGGGTGCTCACGGGTGTTTTCCGGCCGTATAAAAAGGGCCAGTGTGTACCTACCTTCCGAGACTAACACCGTACCTCTTTTACTTGGGACTAACTTGTTTAAATGGGTATGTCAAACAACGAGAAGGCACCTTTTTATTAAAAAAAAATTAAAAAGTGGAAAGGTTTATTAAAATCAGTGATTAAATCGAGTCTTTCTGTGCAGAGATTTAAATCATGATTTCAGTCAGCTTGATTTAAATCAAATCCACCTTGCTTCCAAACCTTAAAAGTTAACTGTGCACTGTGTGAAAGGATGGGACACCGGATTAAACTATTACGAATTTAATCCATTTGCATCTTCAACCCAGTCTGGTTCAAGTGAACCTGTATGACGACTTCAATATCAATATCAATTGAATGGGGTTTTACAGTTACAATCAAAAAAGAAGGGAAAAAAGCTCTCTCTCCCCCCCTCTAGATGCACCCACTGTTCTGAAATTTCAGTGCCCGGTTTATTTTGCAGCCTTCTGTTCCTCTACCAAGTTGGGTGGAAATTGCCACGTGGGATCCAACAAGGGCGTACATTCATACAAGCAGGAGGGGAACGTGTGATGGCTTTTAAACCTCCTTTTTGTGGGAAACCGGGCTAACATCTCCAGGCCGTAGGGGCAGATTGTAGAAGACACTTATGATTAAATGCAGGTTGCAGGGCTGCATTTGGGGCCAATGCAGCCCTGCAACCTGTATTCCTCATGTGCCCTCTAAACTCTACTTCTCTGGCCACCCGATTTAGGCTGCATTCATATGAAAGGTTTCTCCTGCATCTTCAATTTCTTGCGTGTGATCGGTTCAAACCCTGCCCTCGCCATGAACTCGCTGGGCGGCCTTGGGCAAGTCACCACGTCTCAGTTCCTCTCTGTAAAATGGGAATGTGTGTGTGTGTGTCTGGTCCCTGTGTTCCCCTGCCTCTTACATTTGCAAGCCCACTGGGGCAGGGACCTGTCTCCAAAAACGCATGAGCGTAAAGCGCTGCGTTCGCCTCGTGGCGCTGTCGATAGGATTCCTAGTAGCAGTGGCAGCAGCTACGCGGTTTAACCATTCCTACCTTCACTGCCCCACTTGAAAAGTTACCCACTATGGCTGCGGCCGGTGGCGGCGGCTGCTAGAGAGCCCAGTGGTTTCTTTTTTTTGGTTTTTTTAAAAAAGCCTGGCCCTTCCAGGAAACCTAGAGCAAACAGGAAGCCAAAAGGGGGTGGGGGGGGGGGGGAGAATGCCTGGGAAATCTGTGGCAGCAGCAGGATTCAGCCCCGTGTGTGAGGGAGGGACTAACCCTGGGGGGTTTCAGGGGGAGCATGGGAGTCTCAGCTCCCCTTTAATTCCAGAAGGCTTATGCACTATCCAGGGTGCAGGGCTGCACTGGTTCCAGGGCAGCCCCCCTGTTCCATGGCTTGTTGCTAAACGCCCTGGATTAAAGGGGAGGGAGGTCAAGGCAACCCCGCTTGGCAGGCGGAGGCTACCCGGGGCGGGGTTCAGGCACTGCCTGATGCTCCCTGCGGGGAGAAGGCGAGCCCTGGCTCCTACCCCCCCGGCCCGGGGAGGGCTGCTTGCTGCAACCCGGAGGGATCCGTGTAGGGGAACGCGCAGCAGCAGCAGCCCCCGCCCCGCCTGGAGGAAGCAGCAGGAGCCACTAGGGGAGACTGCCCCTCTCCAGCCAGCCCCCCGATGCATCCTTACCGCCCTGCTGCGCCTTGCACCGGCTCGGCCAGAGCCCCGGCTGCTCCTCCTCCTCTCCCGCCCCGTCAGCTGAGCTGCCTCACAGGCTCCGCCCGCTGGGCTGGACTAGAGGGGCGGGGGAGGCTGCCAGGGAGCGGACGCAGCGCTGTGTACACACGAGCCTGTGTACACACGTGTGTGCGGGGGGGGG